>JAQGAC010001172.1:0-15385 GCA_034696585.1 Isotomurus maculatus | reverse complement strand
CTTTAATGGCTTCGGCGGCAGGACTGCGCCGCTTCTCCATAGCGGCGCATTCCACCCCTTTAGAAATAATAATAATACTTGACCTCTTGACCTCCGCCCCCCTCCCCGTGACCTCTGACCCCCTCGGAAATAAACCCGTAAACACAGTTTACATAGTTTTTAAGCATTGTTACGCACTTTTTTGCACTGAACTTGAGCTTAATATACATAATGTCAGTCTTTGCCGTAACTGAAGTGGAGAGAGGAAATGTTTGGGGATTTAGCGAGAGCGAAGTGGTTCTCTCGCTAAACAAGTAATACATATCGATGGTGAGTCAAAGCAAGAGTTGAAAGTCTCCACTGCTTTTGGCTCACCTGATTAAAATTGAGATTCCTCCGAGCTCGTTCGAGATTTGGAGGTCATAAAGCGAAATGCAATCCCGCCATGCGTGAACGAGATATGTGAGCAATTTCCACACCGCGTACGGGACCACCGCCGTGAATACAATCATCCAGTGTGCTATCAACACTTCAACACAAATTAAAACAAACAATTAAACCTTAATAAATAAATTAATAATAACAAAAACCACTCACCGAGGGACTCGACAGCAGAGAAGGGCGCCTTCTTCCTGTCGTACAGATTGCAGAGTTCGGCACGGCGGATCCCCTCTGCCGTCCCCTGGAACATGTCGCCGTTGTTGAGACACACCACCCTGGCCCCCAGGAACTGAACAAACTTGCAGTTTCAATCGCACCCTTGGCCAGATTTTGGCGTGCGGGAAATTCAATTCCTCTTTCCAAGCCACACAGCCCAACCACTCGCACAATTACACCACTGCCGTTTTTAATTTTTTGACGATTTGACATATGCGTGCCTTTCTTTCTCAACGTCCCTTCTTCTTGCTTATCATCATGGGATGATAAGCTTTAAATTATTAATATGACATATTAGTGAGATATTATATAATAATAATTATTGTTTACGTTTTTTTACTGAGACTGACAACAGTAACAGTTCCGTGGAGATGCCCGAAAATAGGAGAATTCGGGTTGAGAGTGAGAAATTGGAAGTGGCCGAGGATATACTCCGTGACAAAGATCTCCCATATTCAGTCTGGGAAACTTGCATGCTAACTGCTTCCTTTTATTTGATCTGCATCTCCCCTTGTCACTGTCCTTGTTGCATAACATCCCCAAGAAGAAACGGAAGCTACTGCTACTACTGCTTTTTTAGAGAAAACTTCTATTACACAAAGTAGGTATTTTATACCCCTATTTAGTCTACTTAACTTGTCAAGAACAATAAGATCAGCCTGCCAAAGATATGAAGCCCCTGGAACTATTATCTGTCTCCGTGGTTATTTATGTCTAAATGGGCGATATTTAGTGTATGAGTAATGTTTTTGTAAAAAAATTGTAAAATCTTTTCTTTTAATCATCTTATAGTTCTGTGACTTAAATGATCTAAACAAACGCTCAACACAACCGAAAGATCCTATGCTTCTAGGATTAAAATATTCGGCTTCTATTCCCTTCTCCATCCTTGGATCAACTACAGTACATTTATACATCAACAGGTAATATATTCATATATATTTTTAATTACTCTCCGCCAGGTGCATAACTTCACTGAAGATGAAAAAAAAATAATATGAGAAAACAAAAAATAGGTTTTAAGTCAGAGTACAATATTTATTTTTTTAAAAAATCTGCTTCGCCTGGTAGTAAAAGACATAACTTATAGCGATGATCCTGATTATGTAGGAAATCAATTAATAAATATCCATAAGGTTTCTGACAGATTTCTTTGTAAGCATTTGATAGCAGAGTGTAATATAAATCAAATAATATTTTAACCTTGAAGTTTTCATATACTTGTAGAACCAAATCCACTATCCATCCATTCTGTGTTCTCGAACTTTCAAATATAATAATGAATATTAGTTTCATAGAACAGTGTCTCCAATACAATCCTTTTTAGCTCGTTTAATTACCTCTCCCGTGATCTCATGATGTCAACTTCTCCGGAATGAGTTGAGCATTTTTATCTCCAGCTGTCACATGATATGCTCTCGAATAAACATTCCAAATTATAACAATAACATTACCTCTATATTCTGGATCTATTACCACCTTTGAAACATATAACAATTAATTATCATAACGAATGTATAATGCAAAATAACATACCCAATATAGTAACACCCGTCACAGCTAGCCCAGATCGTGATGCTATTCTTCCATGCACCCCTTGAGGAAAAGAAAATGATAAGTCTGTACTTTAAGTATTTTGCTAGGATAAAGTATGCAGGTTTTTGCATTTTTAAGATCAAATCCGATTATAAGCGGATCGATTATAAGCTCTAATCGGACTGAAGGCTTGTGTAGACAATTTGTTATACTGAATTAACTCTCGGTTGTTGTTGGACATTATGAGTTTAGTTTGATGTGTATGAAAACAGTGGATTACTATACCTGAGTAACTTTCGTATACTAACTGGGAGTTTATATAGTAGCAGAATCGATTAAGTTCCGTACACTCTCCTCAAATAAAATATCATTTACCAACTTCTTCAAAATTATTCTTTGATGTAAGGGTATTCCCCGAATAAAAGTTTTCTAAATGCAATTTTTTCAAAACGTGTGCACTGTCTGGATGTGTTGTTGAGTGTTGTGCAATTTTTGCCTGTGCTTCTTTAAAAGCAGTGTACGTGAGTGTACTTCGTAGATTGAGGATTCGTCAAGCCGGGATGAGACAAGTCAGAAATAAGCGTAATATGCGAAAACTGTGTGTGTTGAATGGAAAACTTGAATGATATTTATTCGTCTATGGACAGGTATTTATATGAGTTATACAAGGAAAGAAAGAAGTATTGTGGACGTCCTTCACAATACGGAAAACACCTTAAGTGTTATTAGAGACAAAAACAAGTTTGAGGAAAATTAAATTAGATTTGCGTAGGCAGTAACCTTCGAATGAATCATAGTGAGTGTGAGTAATCTTACTACATAAATTGAGTGTGAGTAATCTTATGACATACTTTTAGATGCATACGCATGTAAGCAGCTACCAACTTTATCACTCTATACTGACCTGGGCAGTACTTTTCCACCGTTTGGGTGAATGAATTTAGAAATACCGGTTTCTGAAATTTGGAGAGACTTGTTGGAGATGTGGAAATATCCTTCGAAACCATGTATTTCATGTATTTGAAAGAACGAAGAGAAAATGCACAGTAATGGATTGGAATGGAATAAAGGGAGGCAGTGCGAATAGTAACAAGATTGAAATCTACCAACTATACTGTTAATTGTTCAGGCAAGGAATGTTTCATCATTTTGTAGCCTAGTTTCAGACAATCAAACTTCAGTAGGGTCTTTGTATCACGCATTCCAACCGAGTTCCAGTTTTATTGAATCGGTAGAAACTGGAAGTAAGGACTATGAATTAGCAGTGAAACTCGTTATTTACATAACAAGACGAGATTTCCACTCCAGCTCCTTTGAAGTCACCACGGCTTTTCATTGCTCCACTTCTGCTTCTAATTTGGTCACCTTCGCCTTTAGTTGATGGTTTTTGTTGTCAGTAAGGATGCTTTTTGGGTTTGTCGGTCTATGATGTCGTAATTGTTATTCAAATATGATTATTAGGTGGGCTGTATAATCCACGGGCTGGGCTATATCCAGACATGACGAACTGAAAGTGATTAATCCGGAATGGAATCCAGAACTTCAGAGAGCTTGTTTATTTCTTCTGCCTTGGTCAAGTTTGCGAAAGGTTGTTAAATACTGACCACGAGCCAGTTGCGACCATAGTCAGTTTTCTATGGGCGGCGAAAAAGAAGTCTCACAATTACTTTTGCATCTTTGGCAAAGGCTGGACTGAATTCCAGGTTTCCAGATGACACCTTTTCTATCACATCCTCATGCCAGTACCCTTTTTCGTGGTGATTGATCTTTGATGATGGATGGATTAGTCGGTAAGGGACTTTGCCTGCCTTGAGGGTACAAATCTCTCGCAGCATTTTTCTCATCTTCGCAACTGCCTCGACTGCAACAGTAACAGAGAGACTGATAAGACTCGGTGCGAAGGGATTTCCCTTCGAATCTTTACACTGTTTTCCTTTTCGTAAGTTAATTACCCACTTCTGCCACTCCGTGTCGTAGAACCTCTTGATCTTCAAAAAACGTTTCCATATTAAAATTCAATTATGATTGTGTCCTAGCTCAACAACTCAACAGATTCTTTTGAAAGCTCCTCAAACGATGCCAAAACATCTAAGTCTGGTTCCGCATTGTCAATATTATTATTTTCATGTCAAACGCTTAATTTGTGTGTTCGATGTACGAAGCTGTATATTCTGAAGTGTTACCAGAAGCCACCATCCCGGAAAGAAATTTTGGAGTTGTGGACAAAGTGGGCCAACGCCTACTTCTGCTCGTCGGACAATTGGTCGATGTGCAGGAGAATGGCAGATGTATTCGTTATTTGTGGTTCATACTACTTCACCAACGAAGCTTTGAACAAAATAAAAACCTTGGCAATCCAACAGGAAGATCAGGTGGTAGAAGTATTTTATATACTTTTTATGTTAAGCTTATTGTTAGTCTTGTATTGTGTTTGTCACATTCTTCAGGTAATCAGGTTTGGATGATTTTTAATCCCTTTTGGCCAGTTCGCTTCTTGCCTACATAATCAAGTCATGTTTTGCAATGAACTTCGCTTCGTCCAACGGCGCAAGGAGACTCCAGGAGAAGAAGCGAGTGGAGGAAGAGTGCTAAAAGAAAGAAAAGCTTCCAATGCTTTGATACCAATGCCCATGAAATTGAGAAAAATACGCCCACACGCAACGGAACGAGAACGACGGCCAAAAACAAAGGGAACCGGAAGGCCTTCAGACGACAATTCGGAAAATGTGGAGAGGACGGAAGATGTAGAGGATTCGTTGGTTTCAGGAGCAACGTCTGTGGATTCGAGTGAGATTTTATTTATTTTGATTAATTTGAGACAGAGACACGGGATTACCACTGGTTCGGCAAATCCCCGTCCTAACAAGAAGAATCATTCAACGGACAAGCGGTTCAAATGTTCGGTCTGTTCAAAGACGTTCCTCTGCGCCTCCAATCTACGTGACCACCAGCTGATTCACACAAACCAAAAAGCACACGAATGTTCCGTGTGTAAGCAGATATTCCGTCAAGTGTCTTATCTGTGGTGTCATAAATTACTTACTACACACAGGTGAATAGCCATACGAGTGTTCATACTGCGAGAAATCATTCCGGAGGGTGGACACTCGGCGTGACCACGAGTTGATTCATTAGAATGAAAAACCAAACGGGTGTTCCGTTTGTTTGAAATCTTTCCGTTGCGCGTCTTATCTGATGAAACACAAATTAATTCACGCGAGTGAGGGAGAGTAATCTTTCTGGCCGAAAAAAAATAAATATTTCTTCAGAAGATATAGAAATGCTGGTAAATGACAAAAGAGGGGGACCTTGAGGGCGAGAGGGAGCCCTCTGATAGGTGGCGGGTCTATGGGAGAGGCGGATCTACGGAGTAAGAGCCGTAAGCGCGATTACTTCACTCAAGCGAGAGCAAAACGCTACTGCGACACTCCCTAATCCCCCTTGCTCCCCCAAAAAAGCTGCTTCCATCTGATCAGAAATCTGAAAACCCATCAGCGTATGTGAGTAGAATACGATGTATGTCAAATATTCTTAGCAAAGAGTGGTTTTATGTGTCCCACTCATCTTTTCTTCTCATCATCTCGCCGTTATTCTTAGTGTTAAGATTCCGTGTCTGTGTGTCTTGTTCTCTTGTTTTGCGCCGTTAATCTTAATGAATGAACTTCAGTGTGTGTGAAAATGTCCAACTTTGAATGTGACTCATTCTTTTTTTCCTTTACTTTTCGCCGCTATTATAATAAATGGACTTTACTGAGAGTTTTGTGTGTCTCAAGTAAATTCTAATCACATTAAAAATCAGATTTAATTTATTCCATCATTGTGTTAAATATGGATTATCTTATTACTAAGCAAGTCATTAATAGATTCCTCCGAGGAAGTTGGGATGAACTCGAGGTTACAAATGGAGTTTTGAAAAGGGCTCGAGAGGATGCTGTGGCTTCTCGGATATTGAAAATTAGCAGTCGACAAGGTTTTAGTAACACTGTGACCAAGGAAAGATGACAAAGAAGAATTACGAGCGACGATACTACCTGGAGATTGCAGAGGGAGAACATATCGTGAAAAGCCCTTGGAGTTTTACGTACAATATCAAAGGCCTTGCCTGATATGTGACACAGTTAGTTAATTTTTAATTCGTTTAGAAATTCCAATGTTAATTTTTCGCACATTATGAATCAATATCATTACATTAATATTACTAGCATATTGTTTTAATTTAAAAAAAAACATTTTTATTATTTATTCTGTTTATTATTATTTTTTATTGGAAGTGGAAATTCTCGAGGAATAAAGTGGACAAGACTTGAAGTCAGCATTCACTATGCTCAGCCGTATCGCAAGATACGGCCGAATTATCAACTCACCGAGATATAATGATGTCACGGAATTTTTTTGTGCGATTGTGTTTGTTTTCTCTCGGTGGTGGAATACGATCTTGAAATAAAGTTCCCTCGGAAATTAGCAATTATGAATAAATAGTCATTTTTTATGTTTGATTTGTGACTACAAGACAGGGTTAGGTTAGGTTAAGGTTGCGCGAGAGTTTGAACAGAGTGGACGTGGTTTTCCTGCTGCTTATCAAATATCCATGGAACAATAAACACAAGAAAAAGGTATGCATGAATTACGCCTATAAATAATATACTTGCTGTAGACTCAGTACTTGTTTGGCTCTGTCATAGTGGTCGTCAATTTCTTTAATCTAATCATACTCTTAGATGAATAGTGCTCTATTGGCCTTCTTATAAGAAGTTGTAAAACATGAAGGAAAACACACACTTAAGGCGGAACCTGCAGTCTTTTGCCGGGTTACAACTTGCACGCAACAAACCCGTGATTTGTTGTGTACGGATATCATGGGAGGGGTTATCGGGGGGACCCGGGACTTGAGTTTCGCATGTGTTTGTGTATACGTGTGTGTATGTGTGTTTGTGTAAATAAGTAAATACACGTACACACACAAATACACACTTTCATACAAACATCTCAATTATCTTACCACTCATCTCTCTCTGAGACAGATGAGTGGATGTAAATTTTGAAATAATACGTCCACGCATTATATCCACGCAAACTGAAAGTGAAGTAAATATTGGAACATACGGTCGCAGTGTGTGTGTTTTACTAAAATCAATATTTATTGGCACAAATATAAAAACTTTAAGACTTCCTCCACACACACAGCAGTAAACAAAGGAACATGATGCTGCAGTGAATGTGTGGGTGTGTGAGTGTGTGTTTTACGAACTAAAAAATACATGTCCTACAACAATTTTAAGATTGTTTAGGATGTTTCTTAAAGTTAATATTTATTTACACAACTGTAAATCCTTTCGTAAAATGTGTCCACAAACACACAGCACCAAATAAAGGAATTTATTGTTGCAGTGAATACGTGTGTAGATGTTTTACTAAAAATAATTAATACGCGTTTAATAACAATGGCTTCTCGCAATTAACAACAGAAGAAGGAAGTGTCAGCTAAAAACATTCGGAGCTCAGTTGTGGACAGAACTTAACACCAAATATACTTGAGACCGAAAGACGAACGTGCATACTTTGCTGCATTTCTCTTCGTTGTGCGGAATTGGTAGCTTGAGTAATGTTTTGTAATTTGAAAAGTAGCTAAATCGACCCTACACTCGTGCTGCAACTTACTTGGCAAAGCTAGTCATAGTTGCAGCATTTGAACACTTCCATTGGCATTGCAAATCCTCTCGAGTTAGAATTTGTGAATGTCCTTATAGTCACACACCACACAAACTTTAAATTTACATACTATTTATTTCCTGACATCAGTGTGGTCATGTCCTTGCATTTCCTAGAACTTCCAGATGACTCATCTGTACACAGTTTAGGAAGAACTCAGATTCAATTAGTGTTATGTCATTCGGACAGTTTACTGTACACCGCAGATGGTTTGCTCAAGTCTGTTAGCGATGTTTCCGAGACTTCAAAGCTGTTTTTACAAATAATTGAGAGCTAGAAAACTTCGTAGACCGTATTAGAATGAAATTCCACACAGAGTATTTTTTAGACATTTCCGGCCTGTGAGGCATTTGGACGGGGCGCTTACTATGAAGTTCTTTTCTAAAACAAACTCCTCACTTTTCCCCTCAGGAGGAATCTCAATATCATTAAGTGCCGATCTCATTTCTCATTTTATTACGGGTCTCGTCCATCGATCAAAAAAGAAATCGTCGAACCACGAACAAAATTTAAGAATCGCGTCTCTAATCAGACGCATTCAAGAACGAAGTCCAACTTCGCATGGAAACTGTGGCTTATTATGCGTAATCTGATGGATCAGATAAATGAGTTGAAATCTACTGTCGGACTGATGCAAAGATCACCTGAGGTGAGCTTCAGCCAGCTACATGACGAACCGTGTCTTTCTTGCGTCTTTTTGAAAATACAGTGGAGCCTTTTGCTTGAACTTAAACCTACTGGACTCAAACTCACCCCACTCGCACCTATCTGAACCTAACCTGCCCTAAATTACCCGCCCTAACCTAACCGACGTCAACTTACCCGACCCCAAACTAATTAACAGACCCAAACTTACCTGAGCTAAATTTTCCCAACCTGACCACGACGTGAACTTTAGCTGGTCCTACACAACTTGGATTTACCCGAAACGAGCCATATTGATCCGACCTTTCCAAAACTGAACTGAATTGAACTAAACCAAACCAATTTAATTGACTCGGCGAAACTAAACAGACCATAAGTTTGCATCGGTTTCTCTTTTCTTCGAAAAGGAAAATGTTTTAGTCAGATATAATATGAAGTTGTAGTGGGTATGACTACACAACACACTCCCCTCTTCAAAATCAAAAGTTTTCCAAAAAATTGAAAGTTCTAATGAGATACAAATTGATAATTGTTTTCTCAAGGTGTAATATACAATTATTCAAAAAACCTTACCTGACTTCAAAGCCCACTTCCTCTTTTTGGAACTAATGCATTTTACAGGAAAATTAGTAAGAGAGATTAAGGTAAGTAAACAAATCATTTTTAGTAACTCATATTACTTATGAGGACATATTACACACACATTTTTATAAGAACTTTAATGAATTCATCTCTCTGCAACCAGTGCGCGTAGTAGTTGACCATCACACCATACCCTCATGAAGACGAAAAATCCTAAAGATGCCCGTCTCCAACCCTGGCTTTAACGCTTTCAAGGTCACACTTTGGAAGTGGTCTACAAAACTGGACGCCATCATGTCAATGTTGCCTGCCTCAGTCACATGCCATCCTTAGAAGCTGATTCTTCCAACGCCGATACTCCACCTATGGAAATTTTCACTTTGGAAATCAATTCTTTCACCAACAATTACAATAGGAACAAGCGAAGGTCCCTAAACTTCCCCTCCTCATCAAGGAACTCCCTCCACATCCCCCTTCTACATTTCAATATCTGCGTCTGATCGATGGCATCTTGTATCAGTTAGATTCCCCTACGGCTCGTCGCTTATACGTGCCCTTCAAATTGCGATCCCGAATTCTCTTCGAATATAACGACGTCCCTTATTTCGCCCACCTATCTAATGCAACGGTTGTTTAAATGGCCTGCGGACCAACGTCGAAACATACGTTCAACCTTGTAACCTTCGGACTAACCTTCTTCCCTCTCCTCAAGGCCGCGATGAATATCTTCTATTCGTACATAACCAACCCTTTCGATAAATGGATCAAAGTGTATACTGTCTTTAATTCAATAATCTTCCCCCAACAATCTTCACCTACGCTCCCATCAAATTGTATCCACTCAGGTGATGTAAGCATTCTCCACTATGTTCCCGGCCAAACCACAGCCGCTCTCTATAAAAATTCCGTGGACCCAGCTATCAACCGTTCCGACCGCCTTTCTTTGGACTCGTAGAATCACCACACCCACCCACTAACCATCGTTGAAATCTTCTCCGATTTCTAAACCGAATACTCTTTGCCGATGATTAGCTTTACAACTTTAAAATTATAACTTTTGGTGACACGACAGAAGAATGTTGAATGATTAACCCATCATCCCTTTTATCTTTATATACCAATCCCAAAAGAAGATTACGCACAAATCCTTCTTGCATTAATCTCAAAAATGCTGAACCGATTTGAACCTTTGGTTCTCTAAGATTGCACAATTATGATTTCAAATGCACAATTTGCAATTATTTTGCTCCGATTCAGCACAATTAATCGAAAATTTCCATTCATTTTTGTGTGTCCAAGGCACGGTCAGCAGAGACTTTGCACTTCTAACTCAGCTTCAGTTTTAACCCATTCTTTCAAATTTTGCTTACGACTGGTGACCAGTCTTTTGCCTCCTGAGTGCTGTAGGAGAAATCACCCTCACATCATGCGTTGTGTTCGTATTTCTGGCGTTTTAATATTGCAGAATGTTTTTTAGAAACTTTATTTAAGGTTTAACTTTGAACTAAAAGTGTATTATTGTGTAAAAAATCCTACACAGAGAGAAATACTTTGTCTATAATAGGAAGACCGATGAATGGTGGCAAAAGGAACCATTGCTAAGAATGGTCTTACCAGGATTGTTGCAATAATCCACATGGATATGTTGTTATAGACTTAAGCCAATCGTCTAATAATTGTAATAGAATACATGATTCTCTCTTCCCTGTAGACTCTTCTTTATATGTAAGATAAATATAATTTATTTTATTCCACAAATTCTTTATTAATGTATGATTTAACTACAGGCAAAATTGTATCGTCATATTTTTTTTTAATTGAATTGGGGGCGTTCCTTAAATTTTATGCATAACCTAGCAAGGCTAGGCATAACTTCTGGAACCAGGTCCATATTTATCGAAAGAAACATTTCCTTCCGTGTAAAATAAGGTTAAGTTCAATCCCAATATTCGAGCAACAGTTGCGTTGCCATCCACGTTTTGAGTACAGCGATGGTGATGCATTTTTATTTACAAACCGCAGATTCGCAATGATAACAACGTGAATCCCTTGTACCTTTCAGATCCAGTTGAACATGAGGATGTTAGGGTGTGCTACTCTGAAAAAGATTGTATTAGGTAGTCTTCACTCCATACCTTCAAATATGTAACTGTTCTCAATTCCTACCGCTACTTTTTTCATCACGAGCATGTTCTTATACGATACGTGCACCCCTTCCGTGTACAATTGTACAAAGGTATGGATTTGTTTAGGAAAAAATTTCCAAACGTAAAGCTTGTGTTAGCACAAACAGATTCCCTGCTCCTGAAAATTCCGTCTACGAGGAAAGAGCTTACAACAAAGTTGAGGGGCATTAGTAGTTGTTTTGACGATTCATCATTAGACGTAAATCATGATTTGTACGACATGCTGAATGCTGGAAAGCACGGAGTATGGACAATTGTAGACAGGGATATTTGTGAAGCAATTTCGATAAAAATTTGCATATAAAGTTATTTTTCGCAGTCTCAAATAACTTGTTTCGAAAATATTTCAGATTGTGAAGAGTGTGGTTTACACAAAAATGCAGGGCTTCCACAAGAGAACGGAAAGGCTGCAACACATGTTGTTTTAGACATTTTTATACAGTTGCATCACAGCAAGTTGCATCCTGTTCACTTGAAGTCTAATAGCTCCTCCACTTTTCCTGCAAACAAATTAGGTTTTCACAACTTAGATATTCAAAGATTTTTGCACGAAGATGGATGGACTGCTTAAATAATGTTTCTCTGCGAAAATGAGTGTGAAAATTTTTGATTGCTATTGGCACTTTCCTGGCACATGCGTTAATTACGGAGCATCACCAATACACAACAAGCCTTGTGATGGACACGAACACACTCAGAGTATGTTTGAATTACTACCAAAAACCCGGATTTATCGTCCAGCATTCGTTCGTAATACCACACTGTGATTTCAAAAGTCTGCAAATACAAGTTGCCGAACACCTGGAGACCAATGGGTAGCGTTTTATGTCTATGAGCACATAACTGGTGTCAGGAAGGAAATGGCACTCAAGGGAGGGTTCTTTGATTTATTAAGTCTCACATTGAATATGGAATGGAGACACATTTCCGTGTCGTCGAATATATTAAAAAACAAATGTACTAATCGCACACGAAACTTTATGGTCAACACTTTCTTAGATATGCTTTCTGATAAAGGCGTGGTGTATCACTGAAAGGAATAATGCAAAAATGTACCGTAGATATAAGTCAGTCGCATTGAATCAGCGCTTGAATAACGCATATGAAAGGGTATAACACCAACGCTTTTTGCAGAGGTTACATAAAGAGGGAATACTTAAGTCGGAATCGGATTTGTAAATACTTCATTATTAAGCTCACCATGCTGTGGTCAACACTTCTGCCGTTCCTGCTTCAAGCAGCTTCAGTTTCGTGTCAAAATAATACATTGGCAGTCAGCACAATAGACGTCGAGCACATTTGCAACGAGTGCATTCAAAATGGAACGAATCTAACATTTTACAAAATCAGTTGGGGTCCAGAAACCCAGTGGAATACACAAGCCATCGGTGCCCGTGGAACGAGCATAGCTTTTCCGAAACCTAAAGATTAGTAACATGCCATCGGAATTTCCCCTAAACCTGTTGGGACGCTGACGCTTTCGAATGTCGTCCGCAACATTTACCTGTAGAAGGGTCACAAACATTTCCTTCAGGACACTAACATGCCTTCGCTGAGTTTAGCAACACATTGGGTCCATATCAAACTGTAATAAACCTAAAAAATTGCTGAACACCCTGATATATTGATACTTTCCCGTTTGTTTGAGACCCTTTTGATTTAGATAATTTTGGGTAGATAAATCTGGTCGGACAAATAAAAAACTTGGATAGCTGTCATTCTGGACCGTAGATCTATCTGTACTGCTTGGGACACAAACTTCTGCTCGAGACGTCTCGTTTGCGACCGTGCCAGGTCTTTGATACTCTAACGTGTTATCGGGTACCTAAATCATTGTTGGGGGCTCAAGCGTTATGATGGTTTGTTACATCTTGTTCAGGAACCACAACGTTTCGTTAAGGACTCTCAATTCTCATTGAGGACCAAAGTTGTCCCAACCTGTCCTTTCGGACCAAACATTTCATTAAGGAAACTTAAACTTTCTCGAAATCCAAAACTTCGGGAAAAACCACGCTTCACAACCCTGATACGTCGTTGGAAAACCTAACGTAACGTGGGGAACCCTTACGTTGCTTCGAGAACCCTAACGGCTAGTGGTGAACCGTTACGTTCCTTCGAGAACCCTATCGGCTAGTGGTGAACCATTACGTCTCGTGGGGAACCCTTAAGTCACGTGGGAAATCCTTACGTTGCTTCGAGAACCCTAACGTCTAGTGGGGAACCATTACATCTCGTGGGGAACCGTAACGTCCGGTAGAGAACCCTAACGTCTCGTGAGGACCCTATACGTCTCATGGGGAACCGTAACGTCTCGTAGAGAACCCTGAAGTTTCTTGGGGTACCGTATAGTGTCGTGGGGAACCCTTGCGACACTTATGGAACCCTAACGTCTCGTGAAAAACCCTTACGTTGTTTCTGGAACCCTAACGTCTAGTGGGGAACCCTTACGTCTCGTGGGGAACCCTAACGTCTTTAAGAGAACCTTAACGTCTCGTGAGGAACCTATACGTCTCGTGAGGAAATCTATGGAACCTGCACGTCTCGTGAGGAACCTATGGAACCTACACGTCTCATGGGGAAGCCTTACGTCTCGTAGAGTACCCTTACATCTCGTAGGGAACTCTAACATCTCGTGAGGAACCCTTATGTCTCGTGGAGAACCCTTACATCTCGTGGGGAACCCTTATGTCTCGTGGAGAACCCTTACATCTCGTGGGGAACCCTTATGTTTAGTAGGGAACCCTAACGTCTAGTGGGGAACCCTAACGTCTCGTAGGGAACCCTAATGTCTTCTTGGAACCAAAAGGTACTGTTGCAAAACCAAATCGTTTTGTTGGGAACTCCAACGTAAGTTTCGGAAACCCAGCGTCCGTCCACTCTTCAAGCCTCATAAGAGAAATTACGGCCTTTGCTATTGCCGGCTGTGACGTTTAATACCATGTGGGTTTGTCGTAATGGATACTTATTTACTCCTCCTTCCTTTCTTGTCCCAAATTGACGAAGCACAAAATCTCACGTTGTGCGGCAGCTTAAACCATAAAGTCTCACTTTTCATATCGTTTTTTAGAGTCGAAAACGTTTTGTAGACTCGAAAACGAAAACGGTAGACTTGAAACGTTTTGTAGACTCGAAAACGAAAACGGTAGACTTGAAACGTTTTGTAGACTCGAAAACGAAAACGGTAGACTTGAAACGTTTTTGTAGACTCGAAAACGAAAACGGCATACTTGAAACGTTTTGTAGACTCGAAAACGAAAACAATAGACTTGAAAACGTTTTGTAGACTCGAGTACAGATTGTTAAAATATTCATACGATAGGTGGCCTGGGGATCAGTGCAGGAGGTTTGATCGTATAAAGATTCTCAATGTACCCCCAAAAGGTAGTAAGCGGGAATTTCAAAAAACAACACACGGATGTGTTCGGCGGTGGTGGGGTTTTTGGTTGGTGAAGTATCCATGCAGATTTTAGGCGTCGCGAGCCACCGGGAAATAACGAAGGAGCCGTAAACAAATCACTTTAGGGAATTAAATAGGACTTGAAACTCACCATCATTCCTCCACCTTAATTCTTTTCGGTTACTGTCACATTCGCCTCTTTCTGTAAGTTGGGTGTCCTTCAGTTTCCGTACCTGGTCTTCCAGTTCCAGACGCGATTTTATCTGCTAATTTGCATGCTTTGTAGAGCTGGGCTCGGTTGACTAGGCTGGGGGCGGGGGAATTTGCACCCTTTAAATGCACCTAATCTCCCAAAGGCCTTATCCCAGAGTACTGAATATCAATTCCCCCAAATATAGTAATTAAAGAAAGCCAAGATGAGAATCAAAACGAAAAGCCTGATGCAATAAACTCGAGAAAACCGAGAAGATAGGTCTAATTTCAATTGTATTGCGGTTTAATTCTGAACTAATTATTATGGGTGTGTGGCCGCTTGTGCAGGGCTCACTCCTCCACTCAGCACAAATCTTAATTATTTATAATCCTAAGTCTTAAATACTACGATGGGGTGATGTGACACTAACCTGAGGAAAAATGGGCGTGACCCGTATAGACCCTTTCGGGAATCTCACTTAACCCCTATTATGTGATTTGA
>JAQGAC010001171.1:0-15390 GCA_034696585.1 Isotomurus maculatus | reverse complement strand
CTTCGCTGGATGAACGACTGGGTGGTTGCAAGACTCAGTTGTCTTCCAACGCTTCCAAACTGGTCCAAAACTCCATCACTGGGTTTTGCTGAATCTTGGGACTCTTGTGAATCAACGATATCGGCATTTTTGGCGTGGTCTGTAGATGACAAATGTGTAGGGACTACAGACGGATTCAAGAACGATTCAAAAAATGACTCAGGTTCGCAGAAACACAATTCAAGTCCTATGGTAAAGACCACCAACACTTCCATCCACCTTTGAATTACTGCAAGATTAATTAAAAGATCATAAATCAGAATTTAAAGGATAGACAGGCAGTATAAAATTTATAACTGCATTCGAAAGATGAGAACTTACCTGACTTCATTTTTGTATCACCCCAGGCGGAGTCTCCGTTTCCAAACTACTTCTTACGAAACTAAAGTAATAAAATAAAGAATTTCTGCGATGACAGACAAGGCCTAGATTTAGATTACAGTAGTCAGCAGTAGACTCCGAATAACCGTTGCAGGTGTCAATTAATATTCATAAGGTACTTCACAGCTCATTACGGACCAGCATAATGATTCTCAGACTGCATTCAACCGATTTCTTTGAAGATGCTGTGTTGTGCATTTTGGTAGCACAGTTGTAATGGTAGCCAATGGGAAGAAAATGACCGATTTATTACTGCCGTGCAAATGTATGAATAAAACATGCGTACGGTTTTTTAAAACAAACTCTGCTTATGATATTTATTCTTTAATATAGTTTAGGTTTAAGAAATCAAGACATTTGTTTCTGATCGAATTCTTTGAGTGTGTATTCTGAATCATTCTCCAGTCTGTACCAGTCAACCAGAAATGTAAAAAGGTCTAGAGCGTCAAAAAAGCATCGGTATTTCTTTGCACAGTCTTCTTTTCCATATTTTCCTATAGCTGCTGCGGATTCTTGAAAGGAACTTGCTCGTCCCTCTGGTGCTCCTGGCTCCAAAGGCCTATTTCACACCACAATTCGTATTATGAAATCTCTGAAACATTTTTGATTCTGCATCAAAGATCAAATATCTGCATTTGAAACTCACGGATAAAACATTTGAAACGGTAAAGCGATCAGTCCATACTCCTTATTTTTGGGAGAGCGATGAGCTTCACAAATAGTTTTCTGCAGACATTTCGTCCTATCCAAGCCTATGTCGTCTCTGAACTCTTCATTAAATACTTTCTGTACTTGATCCACATTCATCAAACTGCTGGTTATCCAACTCTCGTTGTTCTCTTCGTCATCTCCAAAACCGGAAACACTTCTGGCTTTCCGAGCTGTTTCTCTTACCCCAGTGAATAACACTGGCACAGCGTAGATTAGAATGACAGCAAGGAATCCATACAGCCCGTAAATTGCCTGTGGAACACAACCAAATCTATCAGCATCTTATAGAACTCTTTGGATAGATTTTGTACTACTTACTTGATTAGCCAAGTCAATCGTATCTCCAGGTTTTGTCCGAGGAGGAACGTAAAAGGAAAAGAAACTGGCTGTTAAAGCAATGGAAGTGTTGTAAAGTCGCTTTCGCAGAAAACCTCCATCTGACCCTCCGCCATGTTCACCTCCGCCGCTACTGTCGCCTCCATGAATCTTATCGAAAGTCCTTAGCTCTCCATAAGCGTCTTCAAAAGTATTGTCAGCCAAATTCAGATCAGCAAAAGTTTCTCCTGCTACCGTAGAACTTATCGGAGCTGTCGTAGAATCGACTTTTAAGGAATTGCACCATTCAAACAGAACAAATGAGACAAATAGCAACAAAGCCTTTTGGGAACTCATCTTGCCTGTGTGTAATTGGAATCAGCGACTGACACTGTCTGAAAGTTGTGATGAGCTTGAAATAACTCACTGCTTTGAATCTCTGAATATTCATCACTAACCAATTGAGTTAATTTTAAAGAGACACTATTATTATTTCTGCTCTTTGTTCTAAAAAATATTCTAACTTGCAGTTGCAAGATTTATGGGGTAGTTGTAAAAGTGCAAATAATAATGATAATTCCGATTTCCAATTAGGTACTGATAAATATTAATATTTTATTCTCAATAAATAGTTTCCAGATGAATGCATAAATAATGAAGTTCTTTATCGGGTGTTTCATCAGGTTGGGTGGAATCTGTAGAATGGAATGTATGAGGGAAGACGTTTACATCTCGAGGACGTAGTTGGGGTCGCTGGAGTGTTTCCACCAGTCAACCATGTAAGAAGCCAAATCCAGAGTGTCGAAGAAGCATGAGTATTTCTTTCCGCAGTCCTTCTTGGAGAACTTTCCGTCCTTAGCTGCGACTTGGAAGATGGACGAAGTTGTGGTTCCATTGACTGGGGGACTGTAAAATAATAATGATGAATTATTCAAAAATGTTTGGAGTATTTCTAAAAAGGCAATTGAAATGTCGACTGACGGGAAGAACATTTGGAAGGGAGTGGCAAGCATTCCGTATTTCTTGGGGGTCCTGTGAGCTTCGCAAATGCTCTTTTGGAGACACTTGGTTGTGTCCAATCCAACTTTGTTGGAGAGATCAGCTCCCATGAAGTTGAACACCTTTTGGTTGGCCATCAAATGGTCGAGGATTCCGTCCTTGCTGCTTCTTCCGAGGGATTCTCCAGGGGGCTTGGTGAACAGGATTGGCACAGCGAAGACTAAAGCAACGACGAAAAGAGCGAACACTCCGAACACAGCCTACACAACAAAATAGAACGCTGCAGCTTCTATTCGATCTTGTGTGTTTGGTCCAATTGTGTTTTGTACCTGGTTGGCCAAATCAACTCCATCGTTGGGAGCAGATCGCTGAGGAAGTTGGAAGGAGAAGAGAGGCACAGTGAGGGCAACGGCTGTGTTGAAGAGTCGCTGTTGGACGAAGGGACTCTCAGAATCGAGTCGGTAAGCGTCCAGACCTCCTGGCGGGTATCCTTCGTAACCTGCAGCTGGTCCGTAAGACTGAGAAGGAGGAGCGCCGTATCCTTTGGCAGGGGCTGCTTGGACAGGAGCTCCGTATCCCTTGGAGGGAGCTGGGGCAGCTGGAGATCCGTAGGAAGTGGATGGAGCATATCCAGCAGAATCACTGGTGTAGTACGAATGGTAACTTGAACCTGCAGCGTCTGCGGTAGCAGCTGCAGCTGCCTTTACTGCAGCGTCTCCAAGGACCGTCGAACAAGCACAAGCCAGCACAATGGCCAGAAAGGTTTTCTTCCCTTTAATTTTTCAAAATTTTGGGAAATGTTTCACTGAATACTTCTGAATCCCCCGAATACTTCTGAAACTTACCTGAAACCATCTTGAACTTTAGTGGGGAGATGATGCGAGAGTGGATGAAGATGCTATTGGATTGGAAACCGAAGACTGAATGAATTTCTGAGAAAATAGTTACCTTTTTATATGAATCTGTTCTTCGAGATGTGAATGCAGGTAAGCTCTCGTTTTCAGGGGGAGATGAATGATAGTCGCTTGTCGCACCCGAATGTGCGAAAAGTCAATATCATATCATATCTCGTAGTAATAGTAGATCGGTGATATCGATAGTCCATTTTTAGTTTCGTATGAAGATGCTACAGATCTCGGTCCACACTTTCATACCTGCTTGTTGATGAAAGCTTATACAAGCAAGTTGGGCTTTTATTGTTTTACTAGCATACAGGCTTTCCTTTAGTAGCTTTTGTGATATAGGACGATCTATTTCTCGATGCTTCCTTCTGATTGCTTAGCATCCTAGCCTATATTTCTACCGGTCTAGCCTAATAATGAATACTCCCAAAAGTAATGAACTAGCATCTTCTTTCAATTCACGAATATGACAAGACGAAGAATCAGCGTAGTCTTCAATCCTCTTCAGTTTGGTAAGAAAGTTGAATCAAATGTATAGTAGTTCTCATTTCAACCCAGATCAGACTTTTCAGCATTAATTGCCAAGTTATTAATATTTTCATTCCGAACATAGTTATCAAACTGAAATCCTGTGATCACTGGAAATTAAACGAGTAATCCAAAATCTTTACTACACATTGCACTTTATTGCCGGCATTTCAAATCTAACAGGTACGCAACTATAAAACTCAACAAGTTTAACAATAAAATCATTTTGTCATAAATAATCACAAAAAAGGTCAGTTTTAACAACAGCTTTTCTTGTAAAATGGAGTGTCATTCATCTACTGTCCATACAAAATAATCCCAGGAACTCTGCGAAGATCTCTTAAAGTCATCTTGGAAATCGCACAGAACGACGAAAACAGCATTATCATTTTTAGTATACAGTACAGTGCAAGAATAGCTCTACAAAATCTAAAATTACTGAAATAGGGATTGCAATAAATTATTATTTAACTAGAAGAGAAGATTCTAGGATGAGAACATTAGTATAACAAATCGAATAGAATCTATTCTACAAAACTTTTGGCTTAACTTTTCACAGTTTTAAAGCTCACAAGGTTTTTTTTGTATTTTGTCATGTATTTAGGAGTTAGTCGCGTCTTAGAACATTTGTCTGAATTTACGTTTAAGGAACATACAAGGTTTCGTAAGGTTTCTACTGTACAAAGTACGAAGTAAATAAAGTTGCATTACAATTCTACAGACTCTACCAATTGCTTTCACGAAGTGTTACACGTAGAACGACCTAAGAGATCGTCTGACTCTGGGCATAAGTGTGACATATTCTGATCTCCCGGAAGCTTCTGGAGTCTGTTCAGTTCCTCCAGTTCCAGCCCAATCTGAAGCAGTTGCTCCTTCGCCCTGAGTTCCCAGTGTGATGATTTGACTCGACGAGAACCCACAGGACGCATAGGTTTGCTGACAAAGTTCCAAGGACTGTCCTGTCTCTCCAATTAAAGCTGCCCTCCGGTATTTTGTCGTACTGTCTTCATCTCCAACAGGCATAAGGGCTTTCATAAGTCTACAGAAAGAAACCACAATGTTAGTTGAAAAGATTATAGTTGGAGAAACTCAGGTGTAAATGTTTAGAGAGGATTAAAGGTTACTGGGGCAAGGAAAGATTACCTACTTCGTGTGAGTCGTGAATGTTAAAAATTTAATTGGCTGGTAGTAGGAATGAACTGTGCTTTATTTAACGATTATCTCCGCTATCTTTAGAGATTCTAATATCTAAATATACGCATTTTCGAATTAAACATCGGTTGAATAATGTTAACGAAGAATTCTAAGTATGTGTGTAGCTCTTGTTGAAAGGAAAGTTAACATGATGTTCAGGTGTTATACCTTCGTAATTAATACCTTCAATCATCTCTCAGCTGCCCATCACGTAATATTACATTCGTTACGCATATCATCTCATTCTAGAAATTACTCGCAGTGAGATAACCCTGATTATTAGCCTATGCCAATTACTTCGTGTTCACTAGAACAGAATCTCAAGAATATGTAATCCCAGACTTTGGTGTAACTTTTTCTTTTATAATCAGGCAGTAATAAAAACACTTCAATTACCAAATAAAAAGTTACTTGTTATTAGTTAAGATGCTATGATATCATAGTTCAGAATAAAAAAGATTTCTAGATGTGTTACAGCCAGACAGCTTCTAGAATTTAGAATTGGCCCAGTAGTTTAAATATTAGTTTTCATAATTTGATTTATGCATGTTTGATGCCTTTTCTTACAGGAGGTGAACGAAAGTAGTGAGAAGTAGTTAAATATTAATGAACTGCACCAGAGATGCTCTCTTAGATAGGTCACTGGGAATGAAATATAAACTACCCATGCTTAAAATTCATAGTTTTTCAAACAGGAATAATAATTCAATTCTTAGACGAATTAATTACTACTCTCAAATTGGCTTTGATCCTTGTTTTCTAAAACTTTTTAATCGAGTTTCTCAGTTTTTATTACGTAGTTTCTGTATGTCACTCGTACTTAATTACAACTCATAGTGCCAAATTGTCAAAACCATATTGCTTTTAACTGATGCGTCAGTCGAATAAACCTGTTGCAGACGTCAATACATCAGTCTGCGTCTGCATGCAGACTGATTTCAATCAGCTTTCAAAATTATGCATCAACTAGGCAGCATAATTTCGCTGTTAATATGAGTTGCACATGTCTCAGTCTCTCAGTCAAGTTTTTGAAAGATCATCAATACTGGGAAAAGTTACTTTTTACAAATCTTTTAGTCCTCATAAAATTACTTCCTCTGAGACTCTAATGCTAATGAGATAAAGCAGATCTGCGTCCTCACTCATTCCCTGACATTACCAAAAAGACTGTAACAATGACATTAGCTCACTACTAGTCACTCCCAGTTCACAGTACTTTATTGTGAAAGTTAAACCACTTTACCTAAGCTAGAAGACATCCCTTGGTTTTTCTTCGAAATACCTAAGAGAACAACAAATTACGTAGCTGGTTTCGTCAAGATGCTATGATTATGATGATACGAAATGAAAACGAAAGTAAATCTGTGCCAAAGCAGTTCTACCACTTTTAGTTTCATTTCAGCTGCAGATTAGTTTCTAGATCCTAATTGCGTTGAAAGACCTTTGATTCACTATGTGCGTGAGAGCGGATTTGCATTCATCCGGTTATTCACTCGTAATTCATGTGATTGATTCATATTAGTTTATGTTTCTTTGATGTCGTTACCAGTACAATCAACAGTAGCAGTAGGTGTGGTAGTATTATAGGATTATGGCACAATCGTGCACATAACTGCTTAATTCTTTTCAAGTGTAGAAAATCACGTCTTACAAAACCAATTTGTACAGAGGTGAAACGACCGAGTGTAAACTAGTGGCTGCTTGTCATGAGATGACAGTTTCCCTTAATTATGCTTTCTTAAGTCTTTTTAATTAAAATGTTTTACCTGAAAGTAGTCAGAATGTTTTGTTCATATTGTGTGATTGTAGAAGGATCCTTTTGATTCGTATGGACATCACACACCAACTTCTGGAGACACTGATCTTGATCCAGTACATTGAGAAGTGTGAAGAACTTCTTGATATCCTCCACGAAAGATTTAACTTGGTTTTGAACTTCTGGAGACGGAGTGGCAGAGGCTTCTCCTTCAGTCTGTTGAGCAGCAGAAGGTGACCGTTCCTGTCCAGCAGTACTAGTCTTGTCTTCTTCATAATACTCTTCCTCAGTCTGTTCTTGTCCAGCTTGTCTCCTCACTCGAATTACAAACGGATCGCCTTCTCCGCTAAAAGAATTCTCTGCCTTCACCCACATCGCTGGAAGGCCTACAACAGACGCTGCTTCTGTTTCAGGACCGTAACTCTCCGTTGTAGTAGTGCTGGTTGTAGTTGGTGAAGAAGTTGTGCTTGGATCTGAATTTCTTGTAGTAACTTCTTCTCCACTTTCCCTTGAAACTCGATCGCTGCTGGAGAGTTCAGGACTCGCTGTAGTTGTGCTGTTTGCCTCAATACTTGTCGCAAAAATGTCTGTTTCAAGCTTCATAGGTACAAAAGGTCGAATAGAGCTTAAAACGGTTGGAGGAAGAACTGTAGGAAGTTCTTCTGTCGGATTTGAAATCACGTCTTCCACATCAGAAGGACTCACGTCCATGTCCATGACTTTCATTTGCTCCAACAGTAAATTCATCACATTGCTGTTCCTGTACCTTTCCTTGCTTTCTATCGAGCGTGAACCTCTTGAACTCTCCGTAGACGTTGTTGTTGAAGTTCCTACAACATTTTCTTCTTCCTTCAACGACTCCACTAGCTGTTTGAGGTAGGCTTTCCTCAAAATCTGAATCAACTGCTGAGCCTCTTGTTTCTGCTCCACATCCTTTTGCGTAGACGCTTCCTCCTCTAATCTCTTCTCCAAGTACTTCTCAATTATGGGATTAGGTGAGACTGTAGAAGCTGCTCCTGAAAGGTCGCTCTCAAGATACAACTCTTCTGTTGACTTATCCTGTGCTGCTGTCAAGTAAGAGCTATCTTGATGATTGTTCGTCATGATTCCTGCGAAGTCGAGATAAAAGTTTCAATTTCTTTATGTCATAATGTCACACCTTTCTCTGTGCGTATCTCACCACCATCTTAGACATTCTTAGATTAGATAAGAAGATGGATAAGTCTCAAGAAATATCTTCATCTCTACCGAGTGTGTAATTACACTCTGTTTCAATTTTTTTTAACTGCATACTACGCGTAATTTGGAACTGCATCTCTACACACTGTGAGTAGTAAAGCATGAACACTTTAGTGTACAAGCATTTAAGCATCTGCTCGTCCTGATTATCTTTAAGTGATTTAGTAGATGGTTTGATGGTATCGCTCTCACGAAAAACAAAGTGCAGGCAGAATGCAGAACATAAATGAGAAACACGCAAGCAAATATTTTCAAAAACCTAAATACGCGATATTACCATATTGTTACAAACAACGAGGTGTGGCTTTTGTTTGTGTGCATATTGTCATTTACGCTTTACGCTGCACAAAACATACCGAGGAGTCACGTCACATGTGAAATCGAAAGTGAGTGAATATGAATAATGCTAATTGTAAAAATTACCTGTGTACTCGTGGCCAGGTCCTTCATAAACAGAAGTGTAATAGTTACTGGAAGGGTCCTTGACTAAATGGCTGCTGCTTCCCAATGCTTCGTATTCGCTTGTCGCAGGGTACGAGGCTGTGTGGATAAGTTCACTTGCCACAATATCTCCGTCTGACTTGTACTGACTTCCACCGTAAGGCGAAGGTGGGGCATATCCGTCAGACGTTCCATAGCTGGACGGAACTCCTGGGGCATATCCACTGGAGGAAGACAGGACAGTGACAGGACTCGATTTGGTGTGTGAAGCGTATTGGTATCCTCCTCCTCCTCCATAGCCACTTCCGGAACTCCATCCTCCCCATCCTTTGCTAGGGCCTTTGTAGTGCGTCGGTCCTTTGGAATAGTACGTGTATCCTCCTCCTTTATGTCCACCTTTGCCCCATCCTGGAGTCAACTTGTCCCAACCTTTACTAAATCCGTGAGCGATTCCCAGAGCTTTAGAAGCTCCTAACCCTCCCAAATACCCTTTGACCTTCGCTGCAGCTGTAGCTAACTTCACTTTGTGGTGCTTAAGGACTGCTAAGGTTCCTCCGATGTGTTTTCCTTTGACAAAAGCTTCTGCAAAGGGATTCTTTGAGGGCTGCCATCCCCAACCTCCTCCTCCTCCTCCAGAGTGTCCATGTCCAGACGACGAAGGAGGACCGTAAGAAGTATGAGGAGACACTGAAGACGGAGGTCCATAGCTTGACATCCACTTGTACTTCTCCGAATTGTGGTAACGATTAGCAGCTCTCATCATCATGTAGCCTCCCATCATGTTCCCCGCAAAGAAGCCCATTCCTTGACCCATCATGAAGGCTCCTATGGAGAGTGGCATACTCATAAACAAGGCTCCCTTCAGGAGAAGCACTTTGAGGAGCAAACTGAAGATGATCCCACTGTCCGTCTGGTACGTCGAGATGACCAAGACGAAAAACGAAATGACAAGAACTCTGTTGAAATTCATGGTGATGATGAAGTGATGATGAGTGTTTGATATTCGGGTTAATTGCAGGTTGCACGGAGGTGTAATAATCCCTGTATTTTGTGTCACGGGCTATTTTCCTCCTTAATGAATATTTGACACTAAATAAAAACTCACACTCCACACTCACTAAGTCTCGCACTCACACCTCTCTTTGAAGATTTCATTTATTTGTGGAACAACTGGGGACTCAACAACATTCTTGAGAGTTGAGACGTTGAAACAAGTGTGACCACCGGCTTCCAAAGTGTTCACCTGTTTTATGTCTTTCTCGCAGGTTCTTTGAGACGCTGTCACTCTTTCTAATCGGATATGCAACTGATGGCTATGATACGTGTGGGGATGTTAAGTGTTTAGTGATACTTTGCATGCACGCGTAGGTCGCTTCTGTGTGTGTGAACTCCAATGTCACGGTCAGTCTTCTCTCCCCTAAGAAGATATTAAGATACACAAGAATACAACAAAAGCGAGATGGCTTTTGTGTCAAAAGCAACGTGGGTAAAATTATTGCGAGCGTTGGGCAAAAAATTGAAGCAACAAAATGATAAACACGTTTGATCCTTAAGGAGAATATAGAAATCGCTGCAAAGAGGAGGTACGTTGGTTGCAGTGAGACTGATGAATGCCGTCGTATTATACAAGCACCAGAGTGATCTTTAGTTTTAAAGACAGACATGCTACATGATGGGTGCTTACTGGTTGTATATATTTCATTTATTTGCGAGCAGAAACTTTCACTGACCCAAGGGGATGTGTATTTGTAGATGAAGATGGTGATGGTAGGTATAACGTAAGACACTTGCGTTGAATTCCACCACCACCACAACCACCAGTTCTTTTTAAGCAGTTAGTGATTCATGTGTATTAAGGAAGATGAATAGGTGCGCTTTGATATGGGTTACTACTTTTCATCTTACTAATGGTGGGGTCATTAGTAATAGAAGAGAAGAGATGCATCTTAGGAGCGTAGAAATACATTTCTAATAAAGTGTACGTGATTGCATTAATATACATTGAACATAGGAGGTATAAAAACATTACGAATTGGTTGGTTAAGTAGCTTCGAAGGTATTTGCTCAACTTTTACTTCCTTCCGATGTCAAACCACGTATGCTTCAATCTAGATTCTAGATGGATGCTAGTTTGATCTGACAGGGAGGAGGAGAAGATGGAGAGAGATTATCGTTAGTGTTTATTCATAAGAACTTATCTCATGTGTGGTGAGAATCTTCTGAGGTAATCATGTCATCGAAATTCCATTTCCAAGCACGCAATTTTAAGACGCTTCGATGGTTATATTTGATTTGCGGATGTGGAGATGTAATTTGGACTTTCCAAGGAGCCGCTTCGTGTGAAAACTCCAAGAGAAATTCGTCTTAAGCAAATAAATTAAGCTAACGCATCTTTAAATGAAGTTTAATGACTTCCTATGTAAAAAATAGATAAACTCTCTGTGCTTCAGATATTCGTTTTTATTTTGATTGATTTCTTTGCGAAGTCAAAGTTTTGTTCTGGTTGAGAAGTTGAGATTACATAAAAAGCGAAAGAAATTGTTTAATATCTAAAAACCTTATGACACTCACGCTTCATGTGGCTTCACATCATTTCATGCAAACTTCTGTCTTACATGGCACTCTCTATTAAGTACCTTTCATTTATCCATTTATCATCTAGCATTGTCCTGCAAAGATTCGTGGAAAAGTTTGGATTTGAAAACTCACTTTGAATCACCAACAGTGTGAATACGAAATGACAATAAGCATTAAAAAGAAAGCAGAAATAGTAGAATATATTCCTGAGAGACCTAATATGGATAGCAAGGCAAATAATGGTTAGACTATTTCTTAGAAAAGACAATAAATTAATATGAAATGGCACTCTCCCACACTAAGTACAATAATCCAAACATTCCAAGGAGAAGCCCAAGATAGAGAACAAAGTATTTCTAGAAATCTTAGCAATATCATATTATTGCTCGTATCAAAGTTCAATTATTTATCATCCATCCATAGATTCATCCGAAACGAAATAACATCCTTCCTTCATTTCTATTTTGTTTAACAATAATGTCTTTTTCTGAGTTGGGGATTAGGATAAGACGCTATTATCGAACTTTATTGCTAATGCATGCACCACAACTATCATCTTTCATTACGATTTAGCTTGTAAATGTTAAATGATAATCATTAAGTTGGCTATTATATCTTCTAGGATCCATATAAATGAAATTGCTATGTACTATGTACTGTGTGATTAGATGACTACATAAGCACTAGATTAATGAACGCTTGCGAACGCAACACTTAGTTTCAGAGTTGATAGAACTCTCCAAATGACTATTAAGCTGTCAGGCAATCTACATTCAACAAACTTCTGCTATATTAAATACTCCCTCTACTCTCTACGCTAGAACACTCCCTTTAGCTTAGGCATAATCTTATCTGTCGTCCTCAATTATGTATGAACTTTGCTATTATTCTGCCTCTGCATCCAACATGAATACTCTATCAGCGTGTAATGTATCTACTGATGGAAACAATTTTGATCTACTAGCACACTAAAATTAGCTATACGACACGGCACAAATCCGCTCTATGAAATGCCCCTGAGAGATACGAAGACCTTCATTGACATTAATGGTGAAGCATAAAGTAATACATCTACATTACAGCTTGATCTATCTACAATACTCACTCACAGCATACAAACGCTTATTTCTGAAAGCTCTCATCGTGCCTTTTGTCTATCACAAATGAGGTGGCTAATAATCCATCTCTGCTGTCATACGAGTGTACTTTGATATTACCCAAAGAGAAGTTTAAGACAACCAATAATCTCGTACGTATATTTAAGGAAAACCCCGTGTATCCCGTATCCTTATTATTCCCTATCATCAATATCAAGGAAAGGACTCAGGTAAAGCCAAATTGATACTGTATGTAGCAATATATACATTTCTGATGAGAGCACATGCTCAGACAGTTTAGCGTGGTTCCTTCCTTCACAGTAAAGAAGTAAGAATAGAAGTTTAGTTGGTCTCAATTTTCCTCCGGTGTGTTTTAACTACACCTTCGTCATTCGATTTCATAGACCTCCTTTGCTCAATAAACTTCTCTCTCCCTTTGACCGATCATTGTGATCGGCCTGCGTGTGCTGTTGTGAATGTGAATATTCAAACTCAAACACGAACATCGACTATATGTGAGTACAGAAGTGCAGGTATACGGGGAATTTACCTGCAGTAGTTCCGTCTCTCTAGCTGATTACCTTTACTAAATATTGGTGACTTCCCCAAACATTTCTTGTGCAGAGTTACGTGAAGTTGCATTCTCAATAGTTAAGCTTTTCAAAGGCCTGACTACGAATACGAATAAGAAATTATGTGACCACTGTTCCCTCTTAGTACAACTTTAACTGTGATCCTCATTGGCGATTACCTTACCACGGCTTACTCTCTCTTTTTCTTAATAAAAGTCTGTACACGTAACTAACGCCTTTAAGTGCATATATATCTCTGGGGATATAGGCGTATAGTAGCACTTAAAAACTAACTAAAGCTGCAATAATGCACTGCAGGCAGTGTACCTTATTTACTGCGAGTTGTAAGGCCTTGGTGTTCTGTTAGAGTCACTTCAGTAAGAAAATGAAAGGGAAACTTTTATAACAAAAACCTGATTTCGATTTTTATTCGTACATTCTTATTTCGCAATTCACTCCACACAAACATACATACCTAACACATGCAACCATTCCAAGCTAAAAGATCAGTAGGTTGAATTAGGATTAGGAGAGTACAACAACACACTATCTTGTAATCCCAATATTGAGTAAGTCACTGTGTAAACTGTAAACCAAGTAGCATAGTTTTGTTAGTGCAGTTCTATACGAGTTTTGCATACGAGTTATGGGTAGGAGGAAGCTGGTCTAAGGTAATTTACACTATTACTAATCTTACGAGTTATTGGGTGTGTAACAGGTTAACTAATACAATTATTATTGAATTATTAGATTTCTATTGGCTCTAGTTCTTCCGGTTGGTTGAGAATCAACTTTTGGTACCTGTGGATTCTTCTGGATTCTCCAGATCTTCAAACTTTGAAGTTTCCAAGAAGCTGATCGAGTTACTCTTGAGATGAAGAAGCACTTTTAGAGTACTCGCACAGTCTCAGTCTTCATTTCGAGAGAAATCGGACTGTCCTGTGATTGTGATCACAAAATCTGTGGGAAAGACGGACTTCCCAGAGAATTCCCAGCCAAGGGTAAGATCGATGCAAAGTTCATACTTCAAATCTGAGGAACATGACTGGGTTAATTTGTGTGTAAAAAACTTAAAGAATTTTTTATATTCTTCCAGAATAGCTTTCCTCAAAGATATTCTATTTAATGAAGTTTTGCTTCATCAGACCTTTCAAACTCATACCAAAGCAAGTAATTTTATTAGTTTATTTTCATGGGAAACCTCGGCATTATTGCATACAGAGATTTTTAAAGTGAGGGTCTGTAGATAATGGTTAAGTGCATGGCTTAGATTTCCCATGAAATTACGGCTAACAGACCTTGAATTCCAGCCACTCGCCTCTGTCATTCAGCCTGGAGAGTTTCATAAAGTTTTTTATTATACTTTGCTTATTATAAACTTGTACACAATCATTACTTCAGTTAGTGCAAAACAGGGACTTAGCAGCAATCAAAAATCTTTTATTTGTATCAGTATTAAAATACACGTCTTCCCGATCATTACTTTTAAATCACAAGAAAAATTAAGCTAATAGGTAAGAATTATTACTTTCAAAAACAATAATTTAATTATGTTGGTGATTTTGGATTTGGGAGTTGTATAATATTATAAGGTGAAAAAATTTGGTTCTCGAAGGATACGTTAATCACGAGATCATATCATTACACAACGAGATTAGGGCATCCGTATTCTTTTGAGCCTGTTGAATCTCAGCCTCCAACTTGTTACTTTTGATTTGAGTTAGTCTCAACTTTCCTTGAAGTTTTATATTTTCTTCCATCACCGCAGCTAGTCGAGTTTCCTGGTCCTTTCGAAGCGTTTCTTCGGTCTCCGCTGTAACTCTCCGAATGTGTTCCAAGTGGGCTTCCCTCCTTGTGATTTTAGTGAGGAGAAAAGGCTCTCGAGCTCTGAATGTCTTTTCGTTTGTCTTTAAATTCTCTACATTCTCCTTGGCTCGTTCATAAGCTTTGAAGACTTTTGAGAAGGCGTCCTCAATAGAATTCAATTCCTCTTGGTACTGATCACATTCAGCTCTCATGACTTTGTTTTCCTGTAGGGCGATTTCTAGTTCTGTCTGAAGCCTTCTGTGCTCAGATTTAAGTCTGGATTGGGTGTCCTGTTCTTTCTGAAAGATTTCGTTGGCTGAGGCTCCCTGAATCTCTAGTTCGCTGATTTCATTAGAAAGTTTCAAAATCAGAGCATCCTCTTGGGCTATAATTTGTCTGTAGTTCTCCTCTGTCTCGGTCCAAGTCATGTCCTTTGGTTGTTTTTTTGGAGGGGGTTCCTCGTCTTGAGGAACTATGTGGAGGAGGGGAGCTGGAGATGAAAAGTCTATTAAATCGGGTTCAGAGGTTGGAGTTGTCGCAACGAGTGTAACAGATGGTCGTTCACTGGGTTCAGGTGATCTCTCAGGGTTATCATTTGCAGCTGCATTGTCTTGAACTATTCTAGGGCTTCTTGGACTGCTTTCAGCTGATGAAACGGAGAACTCTGCTCTGATATTGGAGACGGGAATCTTACTTTTATTAGACATCTGTGTAAATAATCAATAGAAGTTTTTGGAATGGGCAGAAATGGGTTGACGGTTCTTTGGAACGTTGGGAAAGGTACTCGTGAGGGCTTCTCTATTTCGAAGTCTTCAGGGACAAGTCTCCTATTT
>JAQGAC010001170.1:0-15394 GCA_034696585.1 Isotomurus maculatus | reverse complement strand
ATTCGCATTCTCAGGCGACATAATCTTCGACGATGGAGAATGCGGCTATCAAGGGGAGCTTAATTTAGCGTAGCTTTCTGTGGCCCAATTAGGAATTTATACAATGATAAATTATAGAAGTGCCATGTGGAGAGTGGATTTCTTAGGTGAGTCGCGATTCTGTCGCGTGAATGTTTTTTATGATTGTTGTCACACCACACAGTCTGTGTTTTTGTGTTTTTCTTTAATTATTTACGGCTTTAAGACTTCTTTGGTTGGTGGTGGTGGGAATAACCTTGGGTTAATAAATAATAAGTGATAATATGCATAAGTACAGTTTCCGAGTTAGGAACCCAAACAATCTCATTTGAAAGTTTGTGTAGTCTTGACCCGAATGACCCCAGAAGTGGATTAAATGTGGTTAAAACTAATGCCACTTTGGTGCTTAAGTTAAAATGCTAGTGGAAGTTAGTAGCGCATGATGAATGGGCTATGGATTGTGCAATAGGAAAGAGGTTGCCTATGGGGTCACGGCTGTAATCTGTTAATGTTGTAAAGCTGTAAATCAACTATCTGCTTGTTCCTCTCTCTCTTTGCTCTATCAAAAGAACTACTAACTTGTAATTACTAATTAATCACAGTAATTAGCATCTTCTCCACCCACACTATACCTTACAACAGTTACAACTAACCACCACCACACGCACCAGTCGTCTTAAATTAAAGAGAGTTAACAAACAACATCCATTGTAGTTTTGTAGTATGGAACATGAATGACAGAATGACTGAAAGGTTGTCTCCGTGCGTATTAAAAGGAAACAACACGAGTCACTTTCCCCCAATGTCATTGTTCACCTGGTCTAATGAGTTACTAAATATTTATTACGCAAGGCGACTCGGAACAATTTGCTCCTTGAAGGTCACCTTCCATTAAGAAGAAAGCGAAGCTCATTGTGTTTCGTGCGAAATTCATTTTTTACTTTGCAAGAGGTCCAGGTTGGACCGGTTACAGGTTGTTTGTTGACTCCTTCCCTGTCTTAGTTCTGCCAAACCAAATTGTGCACACTTGAATTGCTTCTCTGGTGTTATTTGTGCGTGTAGACTGCTTTGAGTTCTGAGTAGAAGTACAACTGCAGACTACTTGCTATCATAATCTAATCAGATATCAGATGATATACAAACTAACATGAACCAGAACTACACACCCCTGCTATTTAACCTGCTACTTGCTACTACATACTTTTGCTAAACACTTGCCAATTTCATGGTCAATAATAAATAATAAAAAGATTTCCCTTCCACGAGTTTAATTGCCACTGCATTGCCACACACTGATTATTTTTACTATTGCAGATTTTTATATACTTGCGGATTTTCCTGAAAATACGTCATCAGATGGAAACAAAAGTGAGCTGCTGAATGAATGACGTTCGAAATAGTCACCGAGTTTAATAGTCTAGTTTTGTGGATTCTTAATCTCTAGATCTGAAACTATAAATTGTGTAGAGTGTAGGTTTGATCAACTTTCATTGAGAGATGTAATAGACTACTTAAATAGATAAGCGGTAATTACGCGAAAGTAAACACACTTATTAAATATTAAATACATAAACACACACGTACGGAATACCCTTCGTGCGTGGAAGATGAATGACTGAATGGATCTTTAAGTAAACGACGAGCTGTCTTAATATATTCTTGAAAAAATAAATTAAGAAATTAAAGAAGCGAAAGTAATGAAGGTGGAAGCGTTTATTGCTAAGTTCGTATGGCATACACGTGTAGTATAATATGGCAGGTACAGGATTGCTATTTAAAGTGTAATTATGTCTGTATCAAATGGCCTACACGAAGATAATTATTAATTACGATATTAAGAGAAGAGTTTGTACGAATGGTTGTTATACTTCCAAAACTTCTAACGGCAAGTATTGCGGGGTGGAATGAGACGAAATTCCTCCTGAGACAGTTTGGACGGTCACGAAGAGACGTCTTGGGGACCCTTCTTCCTGCAGATGGTCTAGCGACTTTTCTAGTTCGAGAACTTCTTGATTCTGATCCTTCTCTCGGGGGATGAATTTCTTCTGGAGCGAAGATGACTGGCCGTCTGCTTTGAGGAGGACTGAGAAACCGTCGTAATCACTGTTAGGGAATTTATGGAGAATTGATTAGATTTGTGGGATTAGATTGGAAATATGTTGAAAATGCTTGAGAGAGTGAAACTAACCCTTCTTCTTCTGGAGGAATCCATGCGACGAGGATTCTGGAAGGACTTACAAGAGTCACGGTGACATTGGAGACTTCTACAGGAACTGTTCGTGCGTGTGTGATTACTGGAGGAGACTCTACAAGCTCTGAGGTTACTGTTGATAAAGAAATGCTGTAGCTTCTTCCAGGAACTAAACCTACGAAGCCTGGCATTGTAGCTTGGCCTTTTTGGTAAAGGTCGCGGGGGATGTGAAGAGTGTCTGTAGGACTGTCTGGAGGACTTATTGTGACCTGGAAACAAGCGCATAAGGATATAAGTCGGAGTGAGTCAGTATTTTTCTCACAAAGAGTTTAAGGAGTCAGCAGGAAGTGTATGTGGAAGTCAAAGGAGTTCGAGGAAAAGACTAAAAATCGTACTAGAGAATTGAGTAATTAAAAGGTACCTTGTATTCGCTGAAGATACCTGGAGGTGGGTGCCAAACGAAAAGTAAGGCAGTTGTGTTCTTGTACCAAAGAATAAGTCTTTCAGGAGGAACAGGATCTGTAACGAAGGTCAGAGTTCATAAGTGAATACGTCCAGAAGTGTCTCTTCTCCCTGTGGAACTTACCTAGAGTGAAATTAGACTCTCCAAATGGCTCTGAGAGATCTTCTCCAAGCTGCGTGAAGAGTTTGGCCCTGTAGGTGGCTCCTGGAAGAAGCAGGTCGCTTCCCACGCTGAGCGTTGTGTCTTGAACGAAGAATTCTTGGACTGTGTCCACATGTCTTTCTCCGGGAGGACTTGACATTAAGTCGAGTCTCAGGAGAAACTTGTCATACTCCACGTTTGGAGGATCGTTCCACGAGAATGTCGTGGGAGTAGATCGATTCCCCACGGCTATGTTAAAGCTTAACACATCGTCATCCCTTTTTGCTTGAGAGTCCTCCTCCTGGACAGCCAAATTAAAGTCACGAATTAAGCACAGAACGCTTCCAATTTCCATGCTCTTGTTGTTTAATATAAGGTGACTCACCAGGAGTAATAAGTCTTCTTGTTCTGCATGGACAAAGAACTCAGGTCCAGGAAGAAGTGAAGCCAACAGAGCAACGAAAATGCATCTCCTCCACTCCTCCATTATTAAGTAATAGTTGCTTCTAGTTGCCTTACTGTGTGAGGTAATTAAGTGTAGTTAAAGTTGTTATGAAGCAAATATAGCAACTCTCCCAAGAGAACAATGGAAGGATTGTTCTTGAATAGTAGAAACTCGGATTGTGTGTGAATTAGTGTATTCTAATAGGCGGAAAGGCCTTCTCAGAGGTTGGCGAAGGGATTCATCCTGGAGGAATTGTTCTGGAGTCTGGACGGACGGAGAGTGAAGGAGCTTAAGTGCACAGTTAACCTCTTAATATAGAAGTATGAGAGATAGTCAGAAGATAGTTGCTGAGTGGATTGGATGGAGTCTGAAATCTGAATAGTTTCTGCGTGTGTGTGAGAGAGGCAGTTTGGGGTCGGCAGATTAATCTGCTCCTCACGTACCAACTTAATTAAGAGGCAGGTAGGTTGTTGTATAGTCAATGGTTGTATAGTCGAGAGACGTGACTCAACAGTCAATAGAAAGAGCAGACAACGCGACTCCTTCGCAACTTGCAAATATTATGCAATTTGCTAACTCACAATTATTACTTGAGAGATTAAAATATGATCTTCCTTCCTTCCAACCTTGTCCATCCAAGGAGAGCTGCTTGGATTAAGGTGTAGTTAAGTTATCCCCTGTTAGCGCACACAGGTGATTCTCGTTACGCTGACGTAACTACAATTAGCCTACTACACTGATTACTTTCAAAGATATAAATAGGCACATACTTTATGGAGAACTGATCATCACTATCACTGTTATCAGATTAACAGGTAAATGCGAGTTGCACCTCACCCCACAAGATTACAATGAGATGATACATAAGTAGTCGCACTACACCCCAGTTATTCTCCGGCTTCCGTGCTTACTTAGTCTCATTTTGCACACGTCATCTAGAAACTACAGTTTCAGAATGTCTTTTTAGACTCATATTTTAGTAATTTTAGATTGTAGACTCGCCTTTCTCTCTTATGAATGGATTCTCCCAAGTTTACTTTTAATCTGCATGTACAATCTTTGGGGTTATCAGGCGATGGGGCTTAGAACTTAGAACTGTAGAAGAAAGGAGAAGGTAGATAACATTTAATTAAACTAATGCGTGTCTTATCAGCTCTTTTTGTGATGGGGATTGGAAACATGAGAGAGACAATGAAGAGGATGGAAGGAAGGTGCATCGATTTCCCATAAAGAAAGACACATGTGAGTGGGATTGTCCTGTCTTCGTGGACAAATAATGTCCAGTGCAAGTCCACTCTCCATTGTCTCTGATGATTTGTGGCCGAGTGAATATTTCATGACCCTCCAGTAATAATTTGGCGATCGATGGACTGCCCTCCTGGAGAATTCCCCTTTTAGATTCTCCAGCAAGCCACTTGTTGAAGCCCCACAAGAGTTTTTGATGTTTTTGCTCCAACGACTCAACGACCATCATCAACCATTCCTCCTTGAACAATGGAGGCGTACGAACCACCTGTCAGTCAGGTGGACGGAAAAGTCTTCTGTGTTGTTGTTGTTTGCTTCTGAGGCAGTTGGGAGTCTGAGTGGCTCTTGTTGAATGCTGAGGAATCTGGGACGGAGGAGGGGGTGGGGGGTGTGGGTCCTGGGGACCGGAGTTTTCGGAGTTCTTTTCTTCACTGTCCATTCTATTATACAAGCTCACCGGGATTTCTATGAACCTCCGCCACCGACTTTTAATTGTAAGTTAAGTCGGAGTCTCTCTCCGCAGTTTGTTTGCAAACAGTAAACAAAGTTTGGAAGTGTATAATTATGCGTGTTTTGCAGATTTTGAAGAGGCGGAGGCGTACGCAGCGAAAGGAGGGTATTTAGTGTCATCTCCAGCGTGCAAGATTCTTAATGTGAGTGAGTGGGCGTTACTGCCGCTTCTTCCTCCAAAGGAAGAGGCCCCTCAGTGTCCTACTCAACGCAAGTGGACGTTTGTCGACTTGTCGACTCAGGTGAGCGTCTCATTTTACCTCGGGAGAGATAAATGGATATTGGGATAAAGGGGATTTAGGGAATCGGGATACAAGGAAAGACACATTGGGGATTTTGTAATTTTGGATTTTGCAGAGGCTTGTTCTGAACTCCACTGCTGTGGAAGAGGATGGCTACTCTCCTAGTGATGTGGTGTGCTGTTTTAAAACGATTCGGAGGGGTCTTATGACACAGGACAGTTACCCGGATGATTCTATTCAGTAAGTAATACTGGATTTTTGAAGCTTACAAACTGTATAGAAACAATTTTCAAGTGTTCATTTTTTTGTAGGATATCGAAGGACTGTGTTCCCTTTGAAGAAGTTTCGGGAGGAGGAGAAAGGACGATAAGGAAAGCTAAGCTTGAAGATGGATTTGTTCGAGTCATGTGCACTTCTATAAGGTGGCCTTATTTGGGAGACGTGGTTTACAGAGCTTTCCACGCATCTCCTCTCCGTCCTAAGTCAGCTTCTAATGATAAAAAGAAGAACAGCATTAGGAAGAATGAGGAATCTGCTCCTTCTGTCGTTCTTTTGGGAATCGATTCTGTATCTCGCCTTTCATTTCACCGGACAATGTCTCACACGAAAAAAGTTCTCCAGGACTTGGGAGCTGTGGAATTGCAGGGGTACACGAAAGGTAGGTAGATTTCAATCAAAAGGTGTAATAATACATGAGAACTTGTCTTGTGTAGATTGTAGATAATAGATAATAGATGTGTGTGTGTTCTTGATGTGTAATCGATTTGGAGTTGTACGTGTGTCTCTTTGATTGACAGTCGGGGAAAACACGTTTCCTAACGCAGTGGCAATGACCACAGGAATGGAAGATTTGGTTTCTTGTGGAGGTCCTGACGGTCCTTATGACGAATGTCCTTTTGTGTGGAAGTCTTTCGAAAATTCGGGATGGACGAGTGCTTTTCTAGAAGATGTTCCTGGCTTAGCTACTTTTAATTACCTGAGGAAAGGCTTTGTACACCGTCCAGCCACTTTTTATCTCCGTCCGTTTATGCTTGCCTTGCACGAGTTGACTCCAAGAAAGGTTTGTATTCGGAATTTTGAGTGAATGGGAACTTTGAGCAGAAAATAATCTTTTGATTCCTGTGTACAGAGTTACTACATGTTGGACTGCGTGGGAGGAGCCTCTCCAGAGTCAACGATGGCCCAGTTTACTAAAGACATCGTTTCAGTGTCTCATCCTTCGTTCGTGTATTCGTGGACAACGAATGTAGCCCATCTTAGTCCGTGGGGACCTTCAGGTTCCCCTGATCTCACTTATTCGTCCCTCATCGCCTCTCTGAACTCTTCTATAGTGATTCTCTTGAGCGATCATGGATATCGGTATGGTCCTCTACGGCAGTCGTTTGCTGGTTGGTACGAAGATAAACTTCCGCTGGTGTGGATCTACCTGCCTCCTCAAGTGAAAGAAAAGTTCCCTTCGTGGCAGAAGGCCCTTGAGATTAATTTCTTAAGGCTGTCCTCACCTTTTGACATTCACGCGACTTTGCTCCACATTCTTAAATCTTATTCATCCTCCAAAGACTCCAGAGCTTCTGGAGAATCTTCTCCTTCTGTGGGATCGTCTCTGCTGGAAGAACTGAAGTCCTCCAGGACTTGCAGAGACGCAGGAATTCCTCCCCACCTTTGTGCATGTGTTGTTCCCAAAAACCTTATGTTAAATGATACGCGCCTATCTTTGGCAGCGACCACCGCAGTGCAGTGGATCAACGCGAAGACTATTGGAAAAGGTTGTATACCTCAGAAGCTTGTGACCCTTCGTGCTGGGGCTATTCTAGAAGACAACGAGATAGACCAACTAGTCGTGGGGTTTGTGTCAAACCCTGGGGAGTTTTTATTTGAAGCGACAGTTGAGGTCGGCAAAGGAGGGAGTAATTACTCCCTTGTGGGTGAAGTGCTGAGGATGAACAAGATTTCTAGTGATGTTTCATGCGTGCGTGATCCTACCTTAGAGAAATTATGCTACTGTAAAGATACTAATCCTCCACCAACTAACGCTAGATGATAAGTTTACTGACAACTGACATTGTTGACTGCTGGGAATTCATTGAGTAATAAAAGACTGAGCTTTGCATTGTATGATTGTGTCGGAGATAGAGTGCATTGATTGAGTAATGTGGAGAGAGATTAATCTGAGAGAGATGAGATGGGAGGACGTGAGACGTGAGAGGAGTTCGAATTGGATTGGACATCGCGAAGTTGAAGAGATGGCTTCGTGTAGTTATCGTTGTTCCCTGAGTTACCATTCTCCGATGACAGCTTCTGGCGTCAGTCACTGCAATTTCCATTCATCTCCAGACATCCGACTGGCGCCGACACAGGAAGACTGAAGACGAGACATCCAAGACGAAATTCGACAAGTCCTACAGACGATGCAATATGCAAATGACAACTTATGAAATTATGACAATTTATGAATTATGATTATTATGATTATTATGATATAGTACTGCTAGATAAGCTAGATTAATAATACTAAATGCTCAGTAAACTACTACAACTATTATAGAGTTATCGCTAGAATCAATAGACAGGAGTAAGCACAGAATGGAGCTATTTAGTTAGGAGGATAAAAACAGGAAGTTAGTTTTATTAATTACGTAGGACAGTTGGATTAGAATTTGAACCTCTCTCTCACACACAAGCATATTATCGTTGGAATAATTTACAATCACTGAAGATTTACAGGAGGCGGATGCATCTTTAGGATGGTGGGGGTGGTCTGGTCTCAGGAACCTTCCTCTGGGGGTGGCGCCATTTCACCGTCCTGCTGCTGGCTGCCGTCTGGGTTCATTCCATCGGGGTTATCGCCTTGCATGTCGTCCTGTTGGGGAGGCTGGTCGCCTTCGCCGCCGCCTTTCTTTCCGCAACACAAGCCCATCTCGCAGGAGGTCAGGGAGACTGAAAACAACAGAAAACACGGGATTTTGAGCGAATTTCGTCACACCCACAACTTTCCCCACTCCCCCCGACACAAACACGTACCTTTCTAGTCAGTTGGACGAGAATTCCAGTGGGGGTGGTCCGCAGCAGCAAATTACGCGAGGAGAGGAGAACGAGTAGCCTCGAACGTGTGTGTGTGTGTTGATCCGCCGAGCGGTGAAAATCGAGTGAGCGAAGAACCCGAGAATGGCTGCTTTGCCTGCTTTCTCCTGATTCGTTGCGCTCTTCTCCGTGACAACTCCGCAGAAAAGCTCCCTATCCACACACGCTACCAACACCCACACATGTTACACACACATTGCGCCGATTTTCACCACTCAACCACACACGCACTTTACGCACACACACACGCTAGAGAACTCCACACAAGCTGGAAACTCACACACACGGTCAAATGATTTTCCCTTCTGGTTCGGCGAATTCTGATCGACGAATTCGACAGTTTTCGACATGCTGAGGGTATAGATGAGGTCGTAGATGTCGTTGAAGGGGTAGAGAATTGGTTCAGGGATGCTGTAGGGACAGTAGGGAGGAGACTTAGTCTGTTCTCCTTGACTTGTGACAGCGAACTGAAGCGATAATTCGACATTACATGGTATAAATGCTATCTTCCATCTCTGGTGTGTTGTCGTTCAACCAAATAACCACCTGACCAGCATGAGAGAGACACGCTAAATTGATTTAGATTGGTAACTTTTCCAGGATGAAGTTTCATGAGTCATAATTTCCAGTTTAATTCGAAGATTCGGATGATAAGGAGAAGAAATCTCGAAGACATTAGTTTTCAGCAAGACATAAGCATGTTATGTATGAGAGATGCAGACTAAAATGCCGTGGAACGCTAAGATTCTAAGATTTCCACGATAAACATTCGCAGGTCATAATTCTGGTCATTCATAAGGATGGAAGGCATAAAAGAGACATCAGTTTCCAAGATTTTCGCAGCGATTGGATGCTCTGAAGTCCTCCTTCCGTCATGTTACAGCCTCTGACAGACCAACATTGTTTCTTGTTTCCACGACGCTGCAATCTGGTCATCAATCCATCCGAATCCAAAAATCCGAACCTGTAAAGCATTAATATACTCCCAGCAGGATTACAAAGGAGTTGGAGACTACTCGAATATTCCAAATGCAGTGATGACAATGAATCTTTATGGAATCTTCTGCATGGGATCGTGTGCTACGTCCTCTTCCTCGTGCACCTTTGATGATGAAGTGTGTAACGGTGGTAGGTCTTATTACGGAGTTATATGAAACCTGAAGGTCAAACCTGATGTCTCTGTTTGCTAATTAGTCCATAGGCCTGTGTACACTCTGTATCGCGTGCATTGGAGTGTTCGGCTCAGCAGCTTATCAAATGTATCATCCACCTGGAATGTCTCAGAAACGGTGGCTGGCAGTCTTACGCAACCAACCTAGCGAGTTAAGGATGCTTTACGCGGCTGTTTTCCTCGTCCTAATTTCCCTCATCGTCTCGTTCATCAGTCTGTGCGTTCATCTTCGACAAGGGAACACAAAATACTTCTCATCGAAGCTTAGGAGTTGTGTACGTTCATAAGTTGTTTGAAATGCAGTCGAAGATGCGGTTTTTATTTATTCGCATTCATCTTTTCTTGCTTTCACAGGATAAGTTCATGTTCCTGGGTTTATGCGCGATGAGTGTTGTTTCTTCTGTCTACCTCACCCGTCCCATTCTGCTTGCGTGTCAGTTGGCCTCGTCGTACAAAGAAGCTGTAAAGTCAGCTGAAGCAGTTGTGAATCAGACTGATGACAAACTCGCTTGCGAAAGAGTGTGGAGGCTGAATGAAAACTTTTCTGCTTCGGTGGGAAGCTTCACTCATGTTTGATTTCATTATAGTAATTAATTTCATGCCACTTATAATTGGGTTTCTCCTTGCAATTTGTTTTCCCCAGGTCCTAAGCTTTATCAATGCAATTCTGTACTTGTCTGTGGCTTTTTTGGCATGCAAATCGGTTAATCCTGAGGGAAGGCAGAATCGTGAGGAAGGTACGACGATGACACGAACGGCGGTTTACGAGTCTGAGGTAGATGGATTCGTAGCACCGCAAGGAAATCAGCGTCAAGCTTACGTTCCTGTAACGTCTGTTACCCCTGCAGTACCGGCAATTACTTCTCCTGTACAGCAGATAATTCTCCAGGCATCCTATCCTTCTCCAGGATATCCTCAGCAATTCGTCTTCCCAATCTTCTCTACACAGTTTTCACCTCAGACACAACCTCAAATGTATCCTGTTCCTGCATTCTCAAGTCCTTATCAAGTTCCTCTTGTACCGCAACCCCCACTTTCACCATATCTGCCTCAACCTCAGGCTAATTACGATCCACCGTAATAAATTCCCCTTCTGTTAACTTTTACTAGTAGAAAGTGCAATAAATTGTGGTGATTATGTAAATTGACCACAGCATTTCAGAAATCGCACAAGAAAATAGTTACTTTTTTTTCTTATATGCTACTAATGACCTTCAAACCTTCAAACTCCAGGAATCATCCGTATTTTATGTTATTTTTTTTGTAAGAAAGAAAACTCAGCTGACAACTGAAATAAAACGCTAAAAATGCTAAAAATTGAATCTAACAATTTATTGCAAGCAAACATATTTAAAGCACGTTTTCACTTTTAACTGTTAATTAATTTTAGATATTTAGAAAGCTGCTTACCGGTCTGTTTATGCGGTAATGTCATTATTTTCATCAAACTTTACGGAGGTTACATATTAACTTCAACTTAATTAGACGATATCAACAGTAAGGAATTAAATGTTAAAATTATTTGGTGGCCGTTGCTTTTGCAGCATATTATAAGCATGATTAGTGTCAAGAAAGTAAAAGTCAAAAAGAAGGAGTAGGAAGTAAAACCAACTCAATGCGTCTTAATACGAGTTCGTTTTTTTTATTCTTCGGATAGTATAGCAGTTCTAATGCCTTTCAACCTTATTCTAGTTTTCTGGGATACCCTCAAGTACCTGTACCCTTTCGCCTAAACCTACCAGTTCTACGTTATGAGCGCCAACGTCACTAGATAACCGAATTAACTTGGGTTGGATATCATCTCTAAGAGCTACGCTTATGTCGTCAACTGCTGTTTGGTCTGCCTTTAGAGCTAGACTGTTGTCAACTGCTGTTTGGTCTGCCTTTAGAGCTAGACTGTTGTCAACTGCTGTTTGGTCTGCCTTTAGAGCTAGACTTTCATCCACATGAGTTTCAAGGGTGCCGACTCTCCTATTTATTGTCTTATCTTCCTCCGTAAGATCATACACATCAACCTTTAATGTCTTAATATCCTCTCCAGCCTTGTCAAGTGTTGTACCTAAAGTGATCACAGTTTTTTCAACGTCACCCAGTTTTGTGTTAATGTTCGTGTCCTCTGTCTGAAGCTCCGTAACTTTTTCATCCAAGTAAGTCTTCTCAGCTTTGGCATCTACCAGTACTCTAAGTCTATCCGCTTCTTGCCGAAGTGCTTCATCTGCTAGAACGTATTCCTGTGATATTTTTGTCACATCATCTTTGATTTCTGTTATATTGTTTTGTACTCCCCCAATAATTCCGTTGATAACAACAACTTCCCTTGCATCCGCCTTTTCAGCTAGATTGTCATTTACAGTTTCTCTAAACGTATCGATTGTTGCATTAGTACCAATGTCTGAGGCCTGGAGATCCAAAACTTCTTGCTTTAACTCAGTTAACTCAGGTGTAACCGCATCAGTTAAATCACTCAATTCCGTGACTAATTTTTCCACTTTACCTTGAACCTCAATCATGCTAGCGTTTAGAGTATCTACTACAGTCTGATCAGCTTTCAAGTCAATACTAACCTGGAGTTTACTTTCGACAGTGTTTAGTTTGTCCTTATCCACATAATTTGATTCCACGACTTTGAAATCGTCGGTGAGGTCTATTACATCATCACCAAGGCTAATTAATGTCCGCCTAACGAGGGTTAAGTCTTCTTTCTCAGCTTTTGTGTCTACATATTCTCTTAGTTCAATTATGGAATCGTCGACACTTAGCGACAAATTTGATACTCTTGAACCTAACTGCTCTAGCTCAGTGGTATGTTCCTTTATAATTTCGTTTGCAGCTTCTACATCAATTTTTACTTGTCTTAAACTAACATCATCGGCTTTTTGATCGATTGCAATGATAAGAGCTGCCTGAACATCTCTAAGCTCGTCTTCCTTCACAAAGGTTTCGTCAATAACCCCAATTTCTGTTTGTAGTTCTGTAAGATTTAACGCTAAAGTATCGACCTTTCCACTGAGATCTACGAAGCTGCTCTGATCTGCCTTTGTTAATAAACCACTATCAATGTGTGCTCTTAATTCATCTAATGAACCGGTAGTATTGAGTTCTATGTTTTCCAACTTTGTGTCAATTACTTTCAACGCTTCTGAAACAAGTTCAACATTTTCCGTTAAATTGCTTACGCTCAAGTTCAATTGTCCTAACTCACTCGAGTGTCCCCATAAAGTTACATTTGCAACGCCCAGTTCTAATGTTAATTTGTCAACTTCTTCGTCATCTGCTTTGAGGTCAAGAGCATTGGTAAGGTCTTCCTCAAGTACTTTAAGCTCCTCTTCCTTCACGTAGGTGTCGTCAATTACCCCCACTTCTGATTGCAATGCAGATATATTCGCCGATAGATTGTCCACAATACCCCCAAGGTCATCTAACTTTTGGGCAATCTGTGCTTCAACAGCTTCTATATCTTCATTTTTGATATAGTCGGCCTTGATATCTGTGACTTGGGTATTTATGATGTCGACAGAGGTACCCAATGTAACAATTGATGTCTGCACTTCGTCCAGTTCCGTCTCATTTGCCTTTAACGCAAGCTCAGTTCTGTTTAAAGATGAAATAATTAAAATTCTTTTGTATTCTTCCCATATTACTTTAATACACTTACTCAAGAGTTTTTATGTGGTCCTGAAGGGTTTTGATTTGTTCTGCAGGGGAAAAATGTTAGCTATTTTCATATTAACTTCAGACAGAATAAGAACAAGTTCTTTAAATTATTAAGTAGTGTACTTGAATGAGCAGTCCAAGGTAAATCCAATTGGCATAGAACTTGGTTGGAACTCCCACATTCGACATCGCTCCATTTTCCAGAGTTGTAATTCAGTTGAATGCACCGTTTGAGTCTGTCCGGAAGGTCGGGACTGCCGACGTCCCAGTTTTCGAATTCTAGAGCCTCTTTGTCTGCCCATATGAAACTCTGGCCATCAGAAGTTCGAGATCCGCCTGTCCACACGTTTTGAGTGGAGCCTTGTTCTTCGTAAACATACTTAGTGATGAATTTCTGCAATGTGTCGGACTTAATGGACGCCAGTGAACTCGAAGAATCCTGGATTGCACACACGGCTACAGCGTTATCCTTGGTCACGGATTGTTGGATAAGCTTGAAGCAGGATTCAGTGCGGAATTGTTTCCAAGATTCTGGACAGTATTGCCCCAGGGACCCTAAATATTCAATGGGGAGATTTTACTGAAGTATGAATCATCAGTTGGTTGGTAGTGTAAGTTTCTAGACGTATCTTACCGGAAATAATTGATAGAAAAATCGGAAACAGTATGAAGAACTTCATGGCGTGGAAAGTTCAATGAAATTATTACTTACTTGCTTGTCTATTCTTGCGAAAATGGAGATGAGCTAACTGTGCGAAGTGCGAAGCAATTAAGCATCTAACCTCGAAAGCTCTTGAGATTGAACATGGTCATGACTTCATTTTATGATTGCATATCTTTGGAATGTACATTGAACGATTGAACGGGTTTTGAACCGTAGTAATCATGCGATGAAATTTAATCAAATATTTATCAGTTAATTATAAACTACTACAAAGCCATTTCAAAACAGCAAAAGCAGGGATAACATACATAAAGATTACGGCCAACTTATAAACACGTTAATTTGAAATGGTGAATATATCTAATCGTGTAATTCATATGAATTTTACAAATTGTAATAATAATCGCTATTTTGTAAAGCCAACAGTAAATCAATAGTCCAAAGGGATCGTTGAAGATTGAAAAGGTTCGGCTAGTTAAACTTCCAAGTATAAATGGAAACATCACAATAAATTATGTCATCAGGAATATGTCATTGGGCGATTTTAGGAGAATCACTTGTAACTTTAGTTTGTCCTTGGGTAATCTCTACGTGTTTTCGAGTCGGGGCATTATATACTTTTATCAGTTCCTGCCCGGGCTGAATATTGTATGTCTGAAGAGTTATGATGACAATTAACCAATGCATCCCAAGAACTAACTGTCGATACTGATACGATAAAGTTATCTTGTCGTTTTATTACATTATACGCAAGGTGAGTAATAATATGACAAATTGTGAATAAGAGACGGCGTAATCATTACATTTGGGGACATTTATGAGATAATAGAATTAGATTAGACAAACTCAGACAGAAATATTCTGCAGTCTTATTCCAGAATTTTCACTTAGCTTGAATCAGCGATTGATTGCTGCGAAGATCACATACAATAGTGTACATTATTTCTGTTTTCTTGAGCTCCTTCGAGACTTTAAGGATATGTCTTTGCAAATCATGAGACTATTAATAATAATTATTGTAGGGTTACTCCAGCTTACTTTCATTCCCACTTGTAGAAGTGAAAGCAGAGTTAATTCGCTATTTGGTTCACGCATGGCTCCTGACTGTAGACCTGGGGAGTACTATAAAGTACCTCATGACGGTAGCTAACTAATTTTTTGTTAATACGTCCCTTACATGCGATATTTATGTGTCCAATTATAAAATTTTTTTTAGAGTATTGCGAGATGTATTACGAGTGCGAAGATCAAGAAGTAGCTACGGAAAAAACATGCGACCCTGCATTTATGTATCATTGTCAGCGCGAGATCTGCTTTCCAGTTTCAGTGGAAACGGATATCAGTGAAGTTTGTTGTGCAGGTTTAGTAACACGGAATCCACTCCCAGAAGTGACTCCAAGTATACCAACTGCTTCAACGATTACACCTCCAACTTCCCCGGATTCAACTTCTACTGCGACTCCCTCAGGTTCAACTTCTACTGGGACTTCTTCGGATTCAACTTCTACTGCGACTCCCTCAGGTTCAACTTCTACTGGGACTTCTTCGGATTCAACTTCTACTGCGACT
>JAQGAC010001169.1:0-15399 GCA_034696585.1 Isotomurus maculatus | reverse complement strand
GAACGCATGCAAACAACTTACAAGTTACAAAAAGTATGCTTTTCTACCGTTGGCTAAGTTTCTACTGTACTTAATTTGGTTCTACATTAACACTTGGCGTAGTCTAATATTGCCATCTTCAATTGGTGAGAAAACAGAAGCAACGTGTCATAAACAGATTAGGTTCTTCGTCCGCTGGATGCATCAGGTCGTTTCCACATGGCAGCCCCGATGTAGTAATTCCTGAAATCATCAAATTTTTAGACTGCCTGATAGCACCAATGCAATTATGATTTGAGAGAAATGTTAAACTTACATCAACGCATTAATACCGTTCGGAACAGTAGTAGGCTTTGTTGAGTAACCACCGATTTTTGTTGCCACAATACGAAGTGTCCTTTGATATCGAAGAAGATATTTCCGATGAGGACCTTGATGCTGCAGATACGTTTTGAATGCCTGCAGAAACTCATCTGATGCAGGATAAACTTTGGATACCAAGATCAGCATTCGAAACAACATCGTCATTCCAGCACAAGCGTCTTCGAAAAAGAAAAAAACTCCAAAGAAGTCAACATCAGGTTCCTTCAGCAGTTGAATCATCATAAAGACATCGGAAATAAATTGCCCGTAGTTTGACGCTGTTGTTCCTCCCATAATCTTCAACCATCGCCCAAAAAATTATATCAATCTCCATCAACTCCACTAACATCCATGCATCAACTTAAAAAATATGTTGTTATATCACCTTTCCAGCCCAAGCATTGAACTGATGCGCAGCTATCATTATCTTTTTATAGTCATGAAGTAGTGAATTTAAACAGTAATGTGTTCCAGATAGAACATCGTTAGGATTTAAAGCTCTGTCTGGAATGAATCGTCGGTGTCTTCTCATCCGTTCCAAAGCACTTCGTGTAGGGTCTTTGGATTCGCTCACTTCCAATTCTTCCGAGTCTTGGATTACCCCGTATTTTGAAAGATCTTCAAGAACATTCTTCATTTCAGCGATTAACGCAGCGTAAGTTATGGAGAACATTTCAAGCAGAACTATGGAAAATGCTTGGTGAATCCAAATGTGGAACATGTACGTATATTCGTGAGCAGCGAAAATTATCCTTAAAATCCAATTGTCATAAGAAAACGCAGAATACGTGTTCAAAGAATATTTTGGAGAAGTGAAGAATTGAATCACCAAAGCTCCACAGCCCACAAACACGATTGTCCTATCAGACGTCAGATTATCAGACAATTTACTATACTGAATTACTCTTTAGGGTAACACTCAAATGTACTTACCCATGCATTCGAACGACACTTTTGCAAGATTTCAGTATTTCAGAATCGACGTGCTTTGGACTACCTAATCTTTTGTAAACTTGTTCTTGAACGGTCCAGTTAGCATGAATGACTTCAAACAGCGGATATTTGCAGTACCACAGTATAGTTTCCTGTACCAACTGCGAAAAGCAGAGAAACCAGTCCCACATGGACATTTGGTCCAGAAATCCAACTTCAGTTCCCAACAATCCATGATAGGTCAATACCAGATACGTAATTTTGATACTCGAGTTCACCCAAATCGCGTAATACATAAAAGTCCGAATTTTCCCTGATTTTTCAATGCGATACCCTCTTTCATTATCTTCAACCAGGGTGAACCTGCAAACTGTCAGGTACGAGAGACAAGTCCACAACCATCTTTGGTACGCCGTGAAAAGCATTACTCAAACAATTTCTTGAAGATTTGCAAGTTGCAACGAACAGGACTGCTCAACAGACAGAGCAATAATAAATACTTTGAAGACGCAGGAAATCGTTTTAATTCTTGGTATACAACTTAAGCTTCAAATGCCACAGAAGTTTTATTCAATGAAACCAAATGGCTTAACTGACCAAATAGCATTTCCATTATATAAAGTTTTAAGCACACAATGAATTTCTTACATGCTCAGGTAACTGTCCCTTAAGTTTGCTAATAGCAGGCACTACCAAAAATGTGATTGGCAAGCTACTATTTAGTTAATACCCACTTCTTATTCTTCCTGGTATATTTGTGTAGATATCGTAATTAATTATTTTCTCACCCAGCGTTATGCAAGCATTTAATTATACATTGAAGTTCTCAACAAAGACAACCAAGGAGTGAAGTTTAATTCTGATGTACATTTTCCTTTTGACACTCAGTGAAAATGAAATCCAACTCATGGCTCAAGTCCTTAACTCTACCAACAGTAAGGAATCGTGTAAGTTTTTATTTAGTGAACAAAAGTTTAGGGGGCTATGCCACCAATTGATTGAATGCCGTCAATCAGGTTCTTTTCGACTGCTAGATCCTCTGTCCGACCTAGGCACTAACTGTGCCCCAGTACGGAGTCAAACTTCGTTTTATGCCTGGATTAATGACACCATATCACCTTATCATAAATTAATTACAGTATTATATGAATCTATAACTTTACTTCACCGATTATAGCAGGCAGATTAGGTAATTAAGAATGCTTTAAGTGCCCCATTATACCGAAGCTTTATCATACAAAGTAATTTTTCAAAAATTCATTCAAAAAGTCTCTCAGTTAATAACAAGGTTATAAAGGGTAAAGTATCCAATTAACGACGAAGAAGTCCAAATGAGTGCACGATGAGTAATGAATAACTTTTAATAGTCCTACGGTGAAGCTTAACTTTTACTTTTTCCAATTCCAAACTCGTTATAATAGTTATCATTCTTTATCCTACAATCCGCACGTGTGACACTCGGTCAATTAGCCACTTTAAAATGAAAAACCATATCCACTATTCCCCTGTGGCACTCTTTTATCTTAAAAACCGTAGAATATTGTGGTCCTGAAAGAACTTTGAAATCGCACCTGTGTGAGCATTCACCATTGCCGGTTACATAATATTCATACTATAATATATTACAAAGTATGAATAGTAGATCAATAAAATTACGGAAACGACTATCTTTATACAATACTTTTGCTGATTCGTATTGATTGAGTACAATTAATTTTAATTGTGACATAAACCTAAAATTAAGAAATTGTCAGAAACCACCAAATGCATAAAACAATTTGCCATCAATGTGCCAGTTCCTTTATGCGTTAACTGGACTGTAAAATATATTCATAAATGCATGCAGTAATTCGAACGCTTGAGCTTGCCATGATTTTTTTTACTGAATTAAAAATTTTAAAAATTCGGATGGAAAACTTTATTTTTTAAAACCTGACTTTTGCAGTTTACATGCAGTGAGAGTTGACAGAATGCGAGTAGCTTGACTGGTGGGCAATGCAAGAGGAGAGATCTCTTGAGAGTCACCCGCATCGGCTAATTGCACTATAGTGCATTTTCCCCTTTCCACCTTTTTCCCCTGTTAGCACGCCCGCCACATTCATAACAATGTACGTAATCACCTCAACAGGACTTAATTACGTATCACTCAATTAATCTGTCACGTCTCATCCTGTTTCAAACATCTCATACGTAAAGTCGAGTCAATTTCAAATTTGCTGTCGACAAGGCGAACGTGGAGCGACGTGCTGAGACGCAGTTGAGTTTCCCCGGCTCACTTGGAGAATTCGAGTTGTTCTCATTGGATTGAAGGAGATTGGGAAATACGATTGACTCGTTCGCTCTTCGCTGCTCCTGCTGGAGAATTAGTCCTCCTCTCTGTGAAATATCACCCACTTTCTCTTGTTTGTTTCAACGTGAATGGTTAGTGCAATAATTGTGGCTGTTTAAGCAAGTCAAACCGGGCATTATTGAGTGTTTTCGATTACGGTGGTGTCGGCGGAAGTCACGCGACTCCTGTCTCTGGAGAAGAAAGAAAGAAGCACGGATTTCCTGTGGGGATCGGTGGTGTCTAAGGTCAGTTATCAGTTAAGGTCATGTGTACACAAATGTTTGTATGTTTGTTAGTTTTAATTGTGATTGGAAAGTGTTTCTTTCATTTCTGTGCATCTATTGTCATAATATGCATGGGACGGCAATTTTGCGTGTTATGTTTAGAGAGGGATACTGTTTAGTTTATGAATGTAATGAAATGAAAGATGTGTTTTGATTGTTTTTTTGCAGAGAATGAGGTTTGCGTGATCTGGAAAGAAGATTGAGGCTCCGATAGTGATCGGTGAGTCATCATCATGGATGGAGTGGACTTATTGTTGAGTGATGGAAGGCCTCTGGAAGTCTCGAAGGGAGAAGAAGTCTGTCAAGTGGCTTTCCACAGCAATTTGAATGTCATTCTTGCTGGAACCTCGAGTGGAAAGATTTTTGTTGTCGATCCGACTTTGGGAGAAGTTGTGTATGAAGCGAAGATTTCCAGTGGTGAGTTGTTAAGCTGTACTTCAGTTGGTGATGTGTTTATGTATATCGCATGGTTTTTTTATTTGTTTAATAGATCAAGACACTTGGGACTTCTCGGTTGGACCTGACAAAGTTATTGTTGTTAAAGGCAATGAAGTCGGGATACGAAGTGAGTATAATGGAATTTTGCTGCTCGAAACGATACTGCAAACTCCAGTGAAATCAACGTCAGACACCATTCAGATTGAACTGTACAAGGCTGAGGTAAACTAGCATTTTTGTATTATTTTGAGAAAACTTCGATTGAATTAAATTATAAAATTTATTTTTTGTTATGCAGGCGGAAAGTCTGTGCCAATCACTACCCTCTGTAGAGACTGATCAAGATGCAGCAGAAGTTGAAAAACAATTAAAGACTTTGATTGGCAAAGATGGAGAGGATTTGTGTCCTATAAGAGGAGTGAAGAGGGAAAAAGTATGCTTTACTATCCAGTTGTATTTTTTGGTCGTGTAAAAGTAAAGTAATTTCGTTGAATGTTTCAGTGGTGCATAGTCAAACTAGAACTTCCACATTCTGTACTCAAGTCCACTTTTCATGCAATGGTTCATGATCTGTGGAAAAAAAGTGCTTACATCCCTCAACTATCCATAGCCTCGTCGATTCTGGAGCGTTTGAATTTACTTCATGTTTCTAAGAATGATACTGATTCGGTATTAGACAAAACTCAAATGTTCAGTGAATCTGCTCGTTTGAATACGTTTGCCACATGGCCTCACATGGACTACAAGTAATATTTTTAAATTACATTTTAAATAGAAATCGAAGTATTTCTTATTCCGAAATTATATATTATAACAATGTCTCCAGTTTTCTCATCATTTTTTTGTCAACTTTACAGATGGGCTCTACCTGAAAAAATGGCTCAAGCAGGATTTTACCACAGTCCAAGTTCCAATGGAGAAGATCGGGCAATGTGTTTTACCTGTAATGTTTGTTTAGTCAGCTGGGAACCTACGGATGAGCCCTGGTTAGTTCTATTTCAAATAGTTAAGTGTATGAAAACAATAATAACACTGAAATTGATTTGTAAGGTCTGAACATGAGCGTCACTCCCCCTTTTGTCCATTTGTACGCGGTGAACATACTCACAACGTGCCTCTCAGTCTGACATGTGCTACTTTGCCTGCCTACGTGATAAACAAACCGTCGTTGGGTGTTCCATTATTAGGACGAGCATCGTGTCACAATGCAATGGTTGTGGGTTACTCTAAAGGTCTCGTTGTCGTTTGGGAAATCGGCAAGCAAACCAAGGCAAGTATTACTTTTGTGTGTTGTTAAAATACATACATTGTGAAAACAGTATATCTTGAAATTTTCTTACTCCATAATATTTTGATGAATTGCAGGAAGCCTTAAGGTTTGAAGTTACGCCTAAAGATGTTGGGTTGATGGAATCTACTTCAAACACGAGTTATTGTGATTTGGCGTTTAAGCCGAAAGAAGCTTGGGTAATGGATACTTCCGAATCTCTGAAAGAAGTGATAAGCACAGCAAAAGGTATTATACAAATATGGACCAGTTCACAATTCAAATGAGTTTCTGGAGTATTCGTTTTGATCTAACAGCTTGTTTCAATTCAATAATTTTTGAACTGTCATCATCACCATGATCATGTTTTATTTTTCCTAGAATCTTTATCGAATAATGTGAGTGCTGATGAAACAGTAGAATTGCAGTCTGTTTGTATCATTGGAACTCCTCAAGAAAAAGTCAAAGAAAACGAATCAGTCCCACCTTCTGTCGTCGTAGGTGGCACTTTGTGCAGACAAAAAGGAGTATCAAAAACAGAGTCTTCTGAAAACTCAGATGTTCCCTTTTTGCTTGTGTATGGACTGAGTAAAAATGCAGTATCAGTACAAGATACTCTGAAATCTTGTGATGAGCTTTACAGCTCTGTAGGCAGTACAGGTCAGTGATAGCTCATAATGTGTGGAGATTTTATAAACTTGAGTAACATTGCGTTGTATTAACTGAGCTCCTTTTATCATCGTTTAGGGACGAAGCAAGAAAACCAGGCATTCGATGATGACGCTTTTGGGTCGTATGTGTCAGATGGTGTACTTTTATCAGATTCTGTGAGCATATTCAGTGACATGAATATGTCAGATGCATCAGGAAGTACGTTCGTGTTAGATCCTATGGGTATTGAGGGAGAAATGCCCTGCTTTTTGCAAAAGAAGAAAGGTACAGCTACCTCCACCCCCAAGAAATCGGACAGTAACAAAAGCAGTAATAAACCAACTTCTTCAACAAACGTAACACCAAAAGAGCCACAGAACCTGGTTTCAGTGATAGAGAAACTTGTCATACCATCTGATGTTTCTCATTGTGCTGTTGTACAAGCTATTCTTCCTAACCCCGAAGGAACTCACGTAATTGTGTATTTAACTTCGGAATCCTGCAACATCGTCAATAGTGTAATTGGTGTACTACTGAGTTATGAAACAGTGTCCAGTGCAAAAAATGTTCTTTTGAGCAAGGAACATCTAGCAATTAAGAAAATGCAATCCACTGATGAATTGCCTTCGAGGTCATTTTGTTTTATACCCTCATCTGAGTCGGGAGATTCACTATTGGCGTCAGTTCTTAAGAGTGGTAGCGTTAGAATATTAAATGTAACGGACTTCTCAGTTGTCAGTGCTATCGAAAGACCCGGCGGTGACGCTCTTATTACGTCAGTTTCGTATGTCTCCAGTAAGTTATATTGTTCCATTTGAAGTTCGTACTTAGAAATCGTGAGGTATAATAAATAGTACATTACAAGGTAATGAAACGAAATTAATTTTTTCAGGTCTGGAAAAGCTATGTTGTGGTACAAACAAAGGTACCTTAGAACTTTACCCATTGGCTGCGTCATCGGAAGTTGATTTACTTGAGGACGCTGTTAAGCTGGAAAGTAATATGTCACATAACTTCGGACATAAACAAAGTCACCCGTTTCTTCCGATTGATCACCCGGACCTGCTTGTGAATAAGCCCCTCACATTGGAATCCCTGAATGACCTATTGGCTCTAACCACATTCGAAAACCTGAAGCCTATATTTAGTGCTAATGTTCCTTCCTGTTGGATCAAAGTTATTCAGGCCCAAAAAGAGCGAAAACATCCTCAGCATCTTCAGCACAACGAAATGGAACTAAACTCAAGTACTCTGACTTGGAGACTTCAAAAGACCAAGTAATAATATGCGTTAAGTGTCATCGTAGTCCTTACAATTCTTTCTAAATGTAATACATGTTTTCTTATCTGTATGTATTCGTGTATTGTTTTAAGGTTTTCAAGGCAGGAGCATTTGTTTGAGGTAACTTTACCCAAGTCAACTCGTGTCGGCCACATTGATCTCAAATTTCTTCTTCAAGCTGGATGCGTCGCGTCGTACCTCCCTGAAATTGAAGTTACTTTGTATCGATCCTCTAGCAATCTATCTCACAGTTCTACCATATCGAAACGAGTTTTCAAGTCTCGTTCAAATGTCTCATCAACAGCAATATCCGATGATTTTCTGAAGTCAATCAATGCAGAAGTTGTATGCGGACCTTTAGATATCAGTACTCACGTGGACCTGTCGGCTCAAGGTGGAACAGTGGTGATGACCAGTCCATCTCTTATTTTAAAGAAAGGGAGAAGCTTTTACTTGCAGATCAAGGCTAAGAATGCACAACAAACTGATAAAAGTGCTCCTGTGGCTACTGATGTGAGTGTGAGAAATAAAATAACTGAATCGAATGTAAGAGCTATTAATCTTTAACTGCTATAAATTCATATAGGTATCCAGTAATTCATCTCCTGCAACAGCTAGTTTTAACCCCGCGCAATCTTCAGCTCTATTTTCCCCGTCACCAACTTCCGCTTCGTTTTCTATTCAAATTCCAGCAGTGGTTAAATCCAAACCGCCCGTTTCTATTAAAACAAACGTGTATGATGGACTCAAACCTCATCACATGTACAAACCATGGGCAAAACATCCTAAACCCGAACTCTTTGTTGACTTCCTTCCTAGCTTTACGTCTTCGTCGCACTCTCCTTCTTCCTTACCCCATATGAAACTGATGAGTAGCCTGTCCTCTGCTTCTGCGAATTCTCAGCAGACACAGCCAGAGGGTGAGAAAAAGAAGGATTATCACGGTTGTGACTGGTTGAACGAAATATCAATTACCATCAGACAAGTGAAGCTGACTTCTTTTCCAAATGAAGAGTATGTTGTTCAAAAAAATCACCTTATCATAAATGAAAATGAAATTCTGAAGCTAATTGAAATATTCTTAATAGTGTTGAGAGGAAAGCTCTGCTGACCTCAGAAACACTCTTCCACAAGCTGCTAACGTTGGCCTCTTTAGAAGGAGATGATTGTTCCATCATGGTTCAAGTAGCGGCTTTAGATTTGCTGGTGTGGATCGCTGCAGTTAACCTGTGTGGCCCACCAATTGGTAGCAGTGATAATCAGGCGATGTTCATTACAGCGGTTCAAAATAAACTGGACGCGTTGATAATGAATGGTATTCTTATGTCAGACCGATCTACTGCCCACAAGTGTGCAAAGCTCCTCGTATTATGCATTGAGTAAGTCACTCGGTTTAATACTTTGATCAATCTGACTGAAATCTTGGATTATAATGCGAAATATTGATATTTGTGTAGTGCTATTGAGACTCATGGCATCCAAGTTGAAGATGGAAGCAATTTTCTTCAGAACGTCTTAAACAGCCTGCTGGATCTGCTCCCGTATACTTTGTCATGTACATCAGCGGGTTCCCTCCAGTGGTATTTCCTGTTATTGAACCGAGTGAGAAGTGAGAATCTGGGACGCGCTAGTGAAGCTGTTTTGAATATACTAAAGGATGTTGCGTTCGAGCTTAAGAAACGGACAGATCCATTACATGCTTTATTGCGAACAAGGTACTTCAAAGCACATCCGGATTTAGTTAAAATTGAAATTCATTTTGATACAATCGTAAATATTATTTGTTTTGTCAGGTTTGGTTTGTACGGAACTCCATTTGAGCCTGAGTTGTTCGAAATAGAGCTTCCCCCAGTCACTAAATCGTATAGTCATCCGTTAACGTATGCTGGATTATATGGAAGCGACCATTCTGCTAGCTCTCTTGGTTCTGGAACGTTCCATCTGTGGGGACTGAAAGATGTTGACTTCAGAGATTTGTTAATAGGAAATCCATTAAATTTGAGATGGGGTAAAATGGGCATGGTATCTCCTAAACAGCAAATTCAAGGTTTATTGGAAGTTGAGCCTTTGCATTTTACGTGTCATGCCACCAGCGACGGAACAAGAATCGAAAAAATTGATTTAGGTACTGGTAATACATTATCTTTTACCTTACGGTAGCTGAACTTCTAGTACATGTTTATATTATTACAAACTCAAATATTTGCAGGAGTCAGCTCAGCATCCTTTTCCACCGTACCTTTACCTCAGCCATGGGAAAATTTTACTAATATGCCAACTGGAGAAGGTTCAAAGAAGTCGGAGCCTGATAAGCTGGAGCATATCATGATGCTCCATAAAGCCTTAGACAATACTGACATAATGTACGATATGATAAACGATCTGAAGTTCATGGAAAACAAGTTGAAGATGGTAGATATTCCCTATACTAATCCGGATATTGCGGCTGCTTTGGCTCATGCAACAAGTGCTATTGGAACTGGGTCAGGAAATGTCCTTAATGTTGTAATGAATCCTGGGTTGCAAAGCTCGAACTCGGGTGCAGTTGGCGGAGGAAAAAATGTCTACGTGCCTGTCTTGCAATCTTATGGACAGTTAAATCAGTCTCTTCCAAAACTTGCTCCAATTATTGAGTACACACAAGGTCCAGGACCATCGAAGTACAAGTATGTTCCCCCATTGAAAATTATGGATTCCAAATCGCAGCCATCATCTTCCGACACTACTTCCGGCACTTCCGCAAGCAATAATTTGAAGACTGACAATGATGGTCTTCGCTTACTGCTTTCTCCGTGGCAGCAAATGATGTACGTACCTCCCCAGCAGGCAATTGTGATCGATAGAATGCATTCTGGAGCAAGAAGATTTGTTGTTTTGGACTTCGGAGCCCCAGTGTTGCTGACGGACATGATCATCCCTTCTTGTAATGATCTCGTGTCACTTTCTATTGATATCTGGGTTCATCGAGAAGATACAGATGGACAGAGACTTATTGTAGCCACTGACATTGGTTCACGAACTTTAGTCGTCAGTGACTTGCAACCTCCAGCTATGTGTCGATATTTAAAGGTCTGCAACATTCCATAGCTCAGAATTAGGGCTCAAGACAAGAGTATTTATGTTATTCGTAATTTTCAGATTACAGTGATAGGACGCTATGGGATGGGTACAACCAAATGCAGAATTCCGCTTGGAATGTTTTATGGTCATACCACAGTTCTACCAAGTGACATTCGAAGTGGGACGAAAGTGCCGGATGACGTTCCAATTTTGAGTCCAGGAAATATTCAAGCTCATTTATCCGTCCTGTCCTATCTTGTTGAAGACATAGGATGTCGATATCAACTGGCCTGTTCTAAGCTAAGGAAGTTATTGGAACCTTTGTTAAAACCAGAAATCTCTGCCCTTGACCATATTTCGTATTACCTTCCTAAAGGAAAAGAGAGAAATAAACTGGGACTCAACAATAGTTCTGATCAGGTCATCCTATCGTCATATCAAGTATGCAAACGCATTATATTAAATTCTTACCAATATAAGGCTTATAACACTTCGATTGTTAGATTTCTAGTAAGGACTTGATTATAATTTTGGGAATTTTCAGGAATGTATAACACTGCAACAACAACTTAACGTTGCGAAAAATGTTGTCAGAAGATTGCAGAAGTCTCTGACACCTCATATTGGAAGAACGTTCAGAGATAAACCTTTATTAACTTTGGAAAACATATGTACTGATAAAGTACACCTGCTTTCAGAATTTCTCATCGAATCCTTACTGGGGATTAGTTTCCTTGCGTCTAATTCGCCATCAATACCCAAGGTATGAAATATTATTATTATTTGTCTATGCCCCGTGTCATAAGATTATTCTGATCAAACTTTCTGTGTTAAAGACTGTTCCTTACTCGATGTACTCACACATGAATCAGGAAGTGTGCGAAAATCTATTCCGTAACATATGCGTCCTCGAGAATGGGCAGTGTCAGCTATCAACTTGCATGCTTATGCTTCGTGTGTGTGGATTTCAACATTGGTGGGGAAAATTTCTTGCTTCAACACTTAAGAAACTGTTCGCTTCGGGAAGCAATTCATTATTCCCTCAGGATCGGTGAGCAAGTTGTAGAATGAAATGAATCTGTATAATTGTACCTAACCTAAAGTAAACTAACATAAACTATTTCATCAGTGTCTTCATATTGCTGGTGTACTTGGGACAAAAATCCGTACTGAGCTGGCAGAATTCGAACGTTTTAGAGAGTGCTCTGGAATTAATAGTGGAATTACTTACTCCGATGGAAGAGACCAAGGGGTTTTTAAGCTCCAAGCTCGACATGACACTTTTGGGCTGGGTGGTAATGTACTTGTGTTTATGTTTGGATGGTGTGAACTGCACATTAGTGTCTGATTCATATGGTGGCCCTAATTCATCTAACGGACCTAAGAAATACAAAGAAAAAGACACTAAAGATAGTAAGTTAAACAAACCGTACATGTAAAATGTCCATTGTGAACAACATTTCTCTACTGCGTCCCTGTTTGTTTCCACAGTTGGCTGCATATCTTCAAGGTGGGATTTTATTCAGGGGGAAAGTGCGTTGTTTCGAAGGATAGCCGGGTCAAGTAAACCAGCCAATTTAAGTGGGATCAGAAGGCGCATTCAGAAGAAAGTAATTGTAACGAAGCAGAAATTGGAAGAATTGGACAGTGTTGCCTCGGGATTAAGTCAAGTTACTCACTTGGTAAGTTTATGGAATACCAACTTGTAATAGGTGATTTATAACCATTTTTACTCTCTCTGTAGCCGTCTGATTTAGGCATAGGAATGCAACTGTCTGCATTGGGAAATAAAATAGAAGCCATAAAACAAAAACAGGCAAGTATTGGGAAAAGTATCAAATTGCAGTCTTCAAAACATTTCAAGGACCTGCTTCAAATTCGGAAAAATGAACTGCTTCTAAAGCGAGGAATGCTGAATAGCAAATCTGGAAGAGAAGAAACTTGCCCTACTGCGGACATCGAAATCAGTTTAAATCTTGATCCAAAACTATGCTCAAATGTTACTAAAGGTTTAGGCCTGTTATTACTACGTATGGATTCGACCTGTCACTCGGATGTGTACTTGATCACATGTAAAGCTCTGGCACGGATTGCTACAGCTTGCAGACCAGTTATTTCCCTTGGATCCATCTTCACTGCTAAACAGCTTATTGGCCTGATTTTAAATGCAGTTGGAAGTGACTATGTTCGGCAGAAAAACTGGTCTTCTCCATGGGTTTCCCATGCTGTTATGTGCCTTATTCAAGATATACTTGAAGCAGAGAAACTTTTTCCTTTAAAGACTGACGATAAACAGGAGCCAGAAGCTGCAAGTACAGCATCGGAAGACATACTGTCGGGCGTTGATGATAACTCCACTGCCACTAGTGGTGGTAGTATAGTAGAAGACATAGCTATGGCTATCGACGAAGTTGACTCTGAATTAGGGAACGCTAATGAGTTACTTGGGGGTATAGTAGGGTCAAATTTACAAGACAGTACCATGAGCTGTGAATCTGAGGATAGTGACTTCGAAGACCTGGGAGTACAGTTCACATTTGGCTCAAACGAGCCAAAAATAACCAGTGCCGGGACCGTAAAGAAACATTCCAACTCTCTGGGTAGAAAACTGTCTCCTTGCATAACCAGTGTGTCAACTGCACTTGATGCTAGATTGGAAAATGGCGTCGAGAGTACAACTGAAATTAGATTAAGAATGATGGCAGTAGTTGACTGTGAAGTTTTAAGTCAGTCGCTTAAAGCCCCCATTGAGGTACCCAGTGATGTGTTGAAAAGTGTTATTATGACAAAAGTAGAGAGTCCAGAAGGTGTTACATCTACTTCGTCGCCTTCGTCGTGTAGTTTGTTGTCAGAATGTTTCGAAAAGATGTTCCAGATGATGGCTTCTGAGGTAAGTTTTAGCAAAAAATACGTAAGAAGATGGTTAGTGTAATTTGTTCACTCAAACGATTTCGTAATTATAGAATTGCTCAGTCAGCATCGAAAAAATTCTGCAGCTGTGGATAAGTATTAACTTGGAAACTTCCGGGATAGATGATACTCATGACATCAAGCCCCTTGTGCCATTATCGCCCGCATCGGTTTCACACTTAATGTCCGCATTTACAAAGTAAGTGGTCTGTGCTGAGATGCTGAGCACACCTGGAATTCATGAGTAACAATTAAATTGTTATTTGCTTAATTGTAGGAATGCAGGTATTGGAGTTCAAGAATGGGGACTCGCCTTTCAATGTCTTTATTTGGTATCTAACCAAAGAGCTCTTAATTCTACCAACGGAATGTGGTTATACATTTTAAGTGACAAATGTTTCCCTGAGATGATTCTACGGTTTATCTCTGGAACGGGGATGAATATTCAAAAGAATAATGTGGCATCCGTGAGTAGCCATCAAAATACCATTTTTCTACAACAGGAAGATGTATATAATTTGCTTAAATTTTTAGGCTGGACCGACTGTGTGTCAACATTTTTACAATTTTCTTTTGCGACTACGGCATCTCAGCTCTGACACTCCATGGACGCCATGTTTGAAAGAAATTCTTCTGCGTGTTCTGAGCCTATTTTTGTCGGGTCCCTTCACAACTGCTGAGTTTCCTTTGGACGCGTTTAACAAATTCTTGGATCGACTTACATGCCCGGACTTGTCTTACGTTAATCCAGCTACCGTCATAAGTTTGATACAACAAATGGGTATGCAGTGAAGCACAGTGTAATATCTATATCAATTTTGAACATGTTATTAACCGTGAGAATGAAATCGGTATTGCAGCTCAAATTCTACATCAGTATATATTCTGTCCAAATAAACTAACGGTCAAACCAGGAGGAGATCTTAAATCTATAAATCAGCCCACAACTTCTGTAAATGGTGCAAATGGTGGTGGAGACAGCAAATCTTCTAAGTCACAAACATTTGACAATGCAATTTTCCGTCTCGTTTCTTTCATGGCATCTTTTGTCAGTCTACCTTTCAAATCAGTCTTGTCGGTACGTGTGATATTAATTTGCCATAAATAATAACTATATGAGTTGATAATGAATGTAATGAATTACTCTAGTCGGATGGTGTTATTCAAGAATTTCTAAGTCAAATGTCAAAACCGTTTCATTTGTCGGAGTACGAAAATGCATTGGTGCATTATATAGCTAAATGTGGCGAGACTCAGCCTAAAACCATTGCTGACATTGGTAAGAGCAATTAAAGTGAAACGAGAAGTGTCATATTTCTGCATTCCAAAGCAAAAATGATTTTTTATTATTGTTACTCGTTTCAGTACTACAAATGGACTCCACGATGATGAGGATTCTCTCTGTTTTAGCTAATCCAAACTCGATTAACGTTTTAGTTAGCGGGGATTTGATTAGCGCTTTTAGCATAATGGAAAATTCAACTCCAGCAACAGTAGTGGATTCTGTAATTCATTTGTTCAGCAAGATCCAGAGCAATTCATCGCAATCAAAATGGTTGATAGAACCTATTTTCCGTTTCCTCACAAGTAATATTTCAATCACTTAATATTATTTCGATAATTCAACTTAAAAGTCAACTTAGAAGTGATTATTTTTTATTCAGAAACTCCGTACGATGACTTCTGCTGCCCATTGATCGTTTCTGAAACATTTGTTTTGATGGTGCTTAAAGTAATTAGCACTGAAGACAACCTTTCGCATTTTACTGAACTGAAATGCGTTGAGGTACTAACATTTCGATCAAATCTGAGAATCTGTCATATATCATTTATATCCGTGACATGCTGACATATATTTGATTTGTATGCAGGCTGTGTGCGAAAAATTCGTGATCAGTGCACGT
>JAQGAC010001168.1:0-15403 GCA_034696585.1 Isotomurus maculatus | reverse complement strand
GAACTCGAGGAGGCTTGGGCCAAAGACAAAGGAAAAAGGACTCATCTTGCTATAGTCAAATGAAACTGTGAGAAGCTTATTGTGTGTCTTTCAACCTTTACTAGGGTCTTGCGTAATTATAAGGGTCTCAGCCTACGCCTTAATCCCTTGAACCTTTTCTCATGAAACTCCAAATGTTTACTTATGTTCCAGCATGCATTTTTGTGTTTGGTTTGTCATAATCGTAAAACGGCTACAATAATAAATAAAGTCATCCAGTTCAATTTGTGCCCCCAACCACTCTGTTTTATCTCATGGTAGCAGAGCATGGTTTGTGAAACCACGTCAGTTAGTCTCAATTTGCCTCCTATACTAAAATCAGTTTGCTAAAGTGTCAGTGTCTCATATCGCCTCTTGAAGTGTTGGACCAAGGGTCAATGCAATTGTGCATAACAGTCAGTGTGTTCTGGGCAGTGAGTGGTCCAAGGGTCGGCCAGTGTCTCCAAATCCGATTAGATAAAGGGACGACCTGCTCAAAACAATTGGTGTTATTCATTCTTCAGTGAGAAAGACTTTGATTGACAGTAGTCAAACAACCCAAAGAGACGAAAGTGGAACACAGCAAACCAGCATAGGAAACAACGAGCCACCCGTCCACCGCCACCCATTTTCATCAGGTAGGAACTCGTAAAAGGTAAAAGTAATTTTTGCAATTTTTTGCTTTGCTATACCTGGCAATGGCGACAACACGGAAGCAACATGACTTCCGTCACATTGTGAAGCTCGATTTCTCCAACTATTCGCAATGGCGTGTGCAATTGACGCTAATGCTGAAGTCTCTGCAATTATGGGATGTCGTGAGTGGCACGAAACCAAGACCTGCCAAAAATGCAGCAGGTGAAAAAGACGCGTGGGACCAACTGGATACGGACGTTCAATCAGCCATTGTACCCACGCTGACCATCATCCAAGCAAATCAGCTGTACCACATCAAAGCACATCTTTGATCGCCTCAAGGACGTGGAGGAGCATCGGAGGAATCCAGCGCCAGCTTGAAGATGAGTTTGAGTGCGGCGTACAATCTGAAGAATTAGTTCAGCGTTGTTGCCACTTACCTAGGGCGGTCGGAGATGAACTACCGGGAGACGAGAGGAAAATAAATGAGACGTGGTGTGGGTGAAGACTTGTGTGCGTTAAGTGCGAGGAAAAGAGATTGGAAGAGGAGCTTATTTTCTGTGTAGGTGGGGTGTTTGTCTCAGTGTGGTGAGTGACACTCAGCATCTCCAGCCCTCCGCACTTCGCCTCCAGCAAAGCCAGGGAACTCATCAACTCAGCCACGTCACCAACAAGGTCCTCAAGGGTTAGCGACCTCAACGCTTGCGGAATAGCAGCTCGAGCGGGAAACCCTTCGTTGAAGGAGAGTTGCTCCAGCGACGGCGGGAAGGTCAACTCGTCCAGACGATCTTAAATTCGGCTCTCACTCTTCACCCCCACTTTCTTCAGCCGAGGAAAATTGTAGTGATTGGGGACCCCCCAATGGACTTTTCTTACCTCGCTTATAGATCAATATATAGGAAAAGTAGGGAAGTTAAAATGAGTAGGGAAGTTCAGACTGATGAACTAGAGGTTATAGAGTTTGTTGTCTTAAGAAAGAAACAGTATGCACTACTAATTCAAGGCTACGACTATTTGTCCTTCCAGGAAAACTCCGCTCCACCAGTCAACCCCATTCATTTAAGAAACAGAATTCATTTAACACATACAAGAGGACACTTTTTAGGGTAGGGTAGTTAGAACAAAACTCCACATGCGCATGGGCCCTTGTCCTGTACAACTTAAACATTTTCTTGTTCATCATCCCGTTCCTCGTGTCGTCCACCCTGTTTATAGATTGGGTGACAGCATTCAACATCCAGTTGCGAACAACAAGGCCACTCCCAGTCATCCGAAGCCGCTCCGTCTAGGAGTTCATCATCGCGGCAGAGGAGGCTTGCCAGGCTCCAGTCATAGCTGCTGCTGCTCCTGTTCAGGCTGTTAAAGGACGTGCTCAAGTTCCGGCTGCTGCCGGGCGTGCTCCTGTTCAGGCTGCTGTAGAACATGCTCCAGTTCAGGCTGCTGCCGGGCATGCTATTTTGCAGGCTGCAGTAGGACGAGCTTTAGTCCCGGCTGCTCAGAAGATGATTCAGCATCACTCTTTTCCATCCTCGACCAATCTGTTAAGTGTCTGGGGATCCGATAGAAAGATCGGGTGATAGTTTTGAATTCCGAGTCTCTCCAATAATAACGAATGTTCAATGAAAGTTATTCTTGGAGAAGGAGTTTCTCTGCATAAACATGTGCGGGCAATTTTCTTGCTCTTTGGTTGTGATTTTGCTGCGAAACACTAACCGAATCTTCGTTGGTTTCTTCCTAATGGCGACGTATCGTTCTTCCTAACAGACTTTCCCCTCGTTGTTTTTGTTGCCACATCACTCGTGCAGCGTCCTGCCCTTCCTTGTCATCTGAAACACCCACAAAAGATTTGATTTCGTTTAGTTGGTTTTATTGTCACTATCATGAATATTTTTTAACCCCCCAAAGCCAAAATATTGTGCAGCATGAGGAGACTTAGATAGAAGATGAGTAAATAAGAGAGAAGGGATAGTAGATTTAGTTGCAGTTTTATTTCGGATGATGAACAGTCACACAGGAATTGGTGATACGGCGGCAGCTCAAGGTTGAAAGAAAGAAATGAAGATGCATGGAGAGCGTTGGAAGTGTGTGACAAGATGTGAAGAGATGGTCATTTATACATTCCTGCATTCCTGAGGAAACTCACCCACTTCGCAATGCTCAGGAATGCACGTGTGCACTCTTACCCACTTCGACACACCTGCATACACTCCTCACACATTCTTTCGTCCAGCTATCCCCTTACACACATGCACCTGAGTTACTCACCGCAATGTGCTCCTGCTAGGTGTCTCAGGGACGTACATATTTCATGTGTTCCCTGTGGAGTAAAAATGGCGGGAAAGTGTTCTGTACTCTTAATGGCTGTTCTAATGTGTTCCCTCACCTTTGGAACGTGTGGTGATAATGTCCAGGACACTTGTCAGGGGGAGGTAAATTACAAGGTGTGAGGTCAGAGGGAGGGAGACGGTTGTTACGCCACTGACGACGAAACTGCCGCTTCGCTCCAAATGACTTCACCCTTTGAGGTTGAGGAGACGACTGGAAATATGTGACCTTGTAGGAAGGGGGGGATTTAGGAGGATCTTTTTGTGGAGGAGGAGAAACATCAGCCTGAGGCTGTGTACACTGTTGAGGTGGAGATGACTTCTTTAGAATTGATATTGGGAGGCACAGTCTACGAAGGAAGAGCTATGGATTCATATCCATTTGTCGGAATCACCTGACTGTGTAACCTGTCCCGTATTTTGTCTTCAAAATGTTTGGTACTGAACACTGCTTTCGGGTGTTATTGGTCGGATTTACTGTAATTAAACCTTACGATGGAAATAAGAATGGGACGCTGACAACAATATTCAAAATTTTGATGCAATGCTTCCAATACAGCATAAATGGAAACGGTTATAATGCAACTGAAGAGATGCTGTCTACATCTTGCCCTTGTATAGTTGTAGTTATAAACCTCAGCTGTGCAGTTTCGTGCATCTCATCTTAAGTGCATTTATTGCGTAGGTTTCTCGGTTCAGTGTATGTGTTTTGTTTCCACAGCTCAATGCATGTGCAGTGAATCCCCCCTTTCATTAAACGCCTCAAGAATGTGTATTTGAAACACATCTCTGGTACACTTTTTGCTTAAAACGATACTAAAAGAAAGAAAGATGCATTTACATCATTCTGAAAAGGATCGGTCTTCCTACACGAGTCTTTTTATGCTGCTTTCTGGAACAAAACTTAGCGGCGCTTAAATTTTGTGTTCGTCTAGACACAAAATGTAATCTTTCGTCTTCGTGAGTTTGTGATTCATTTTTTCGTGTCGCATCAAGCACTTTACTCTTCACAGTTTTGCCTTACTGTAACATCCAATAAGAAACAAGAGGAGATATGGTACATTACACTCCAGGAAGAGGTTTTATGATTCACGACTGTGGATTTGGGAGAACATTCACATAAACAGAGCAGAATAATTTCTGGCACAGGAAAGTAATAGAAGAATTCCAAGCACGTGTCTTTTTTATGAATGTTTCTCAGCATATACACACTTATTCTGAAATCCGATCTGAATTCTGAAATCTGAAGATTCTAAGCCGTTTCTTGACAGGATAAAATTACCAGTACAATTGTATCCTTCATGAAACTTCCACTGATTCCATCCACTTAAGGAAACGTTTGATATCTTAGATAACTTCTGATAGCCAAGAAGTGCAAACTGTATCCAACACAGGAATTACAGCTTTGTACGATACAAACGTCAGGGTGGATCCTTTGTATGGAGAGAATTGAGTCACAATTAAATGTCATGATCGCAATTTTAATATTAATATCGGTGCATTTAGTTATTAATAACATATTCCGTAGAACGTTCGGTCACTGGCAACGCTATTGTGTGTGCAAACTCGACAACTTCAAGCCGTGGGGCAATTTTTAGTAGTTCCTTATCAAACAATGATACTAGGTAATGTTTCAATTGCTGGCGTGTATAGCGTGTGATAATAGAATGCAAAACGTTTAAGGTTGGTCAATTAATTTTATTGGCACAATAGTTAATTTCATCATGGGGGAGGCGGAGTGAGAGGGTCATCTTCAAAGAATGCCTTAGCCTCTTCAGAAAAATTCCTTCCCAACTCCTTGTTGCATAAATGGATTGGTAGGGAGGAAGACTTTCATTTCCATTACTTCCTGTGGAGGAGGAGGTCGTAGGGGTCTTTCATTTTGGAGGACACAGCGGTTAGACGCTTCTGGCTCCAAAGAAGGAACAGCGGTGTGTTGGAGGTGCTCACGCTGCCTCGGTTGCCGGTAGCGATTATTCAGGTGCTGTCGCCGGTACCACCGGAGAATGATCAATACAGCCTAATACACGAATGACAAGGATTCCACATCTACCATGCCGAAGTCATGAGCTGAGTTTAAAATTGCATAAAAGAAGCATCGTCGCTGAGAAGCAAGAAGCTAACAAATGATCAATGGAAAACCCTAAAGCTTTCGCCTGTGTAAAGATACTCAAATAACGGCAAATGTGCAAAAAAGCATAAGTTGTACAAGAATCCAAGCACTGTATCGGTTTTCTGTAGGCCACTTTATTCAATGAAAGAAAAAAGAATAGGACCGAATAGAACCGTTGGAATATTATATTTGGAGTTATTGATTCAGCACTGATTTCTTAACTGATAAATGTTTAATCGTTTGTCCCCAGGAAATGTCGATGATCGATGTCGACAGGATGGAGACCGCCAGTTTCTAACTACTCCAGCAACGTACCACTGCAAGCTTTTTCCTCCGTGTAGTGCCTGCTTTGTAGTAAGAAGTAATGATATTAAGTTGTTTTGATTCGTATTCTTACACGGTATTTATTTAATTTACTTTCAAGCTTTAAATGATCGCGTTTACGGACTCCGGATCAAAGCGGAGCCTCTAGACTGAGGATACTGCTTACGAGACACAAAGTCAAGTAAGCTGTACCCGAGATCTCAGGATTGTAGGGATATCCGATACTCATGCTTTGATGGAGACGAAGAAGTGGAATATGAATACGTTTAAAATAATGTAGATTCCAGATTTAAGCTTAAATAATATTTGTTGTCACTAAGAGTACAATGCAACCATTCACACCTAACCTAACCTATTTCTAGAAGTTCCTCCTTCGTCCATCGGTCCGCTGTTTAAAGATCACAAACAGGTGGAGGCACACAGAACACAACGTGGAGAGGAAGACACGTACTTGCGGGGCTAATCGAAGGTCCAGAGGGATGACTATGGCGTTGACGGCAGAGGAGACGGCAGAATTCATGGCGTTGACGTTGACGTGTGGGGAGTGTTGAGGATGACGATTTTACGTGTGTGAAGTGAAAGAGATGAGACTTTGGACGGAGAGAGTGAACTTCACTAGACTATGTGTGCCGTTTGCAGAGGGAGGGAAATTGTTGTTGATGTGAGGATGACCGGAGTTCGAAATTCGCGCGCTCCAAGCCAGACACTCACCACACTGAGACAAACACCCCACCTACACACAAAATATTCTTCTCATCCAATCTCTTTTTCTCGCACTCAACACACACAAGTCTTCACCCAAGCCACGCCTCCTTCATTTTCCTCTCGTTTCCCGGCAGTTCATTTCCGATCGGACAAGGAAAGTGGCAAAAACGCTGAACTCCTTCCTAAGATTGAACGCCGCACTCACACTCATCTCCACGCTAGTGCTGGATTCCTCCGATGCTCCTCCTCCTCTCGCCTTTCCACATTTTCATGCTGTTGCGACGACAAGGACGGAGAGCAGGACTACTCCTTCTCCTCCGTCACTTCCGCAAGAGATCTCCACAGACGCCAGGCATTTCTTGTGGAACACTTGGAGCCCTCGACAACCATGAATCTTCACACATTGAATTACTCAATTGTTTAAACTAATTTCACTTGCGACGCAAATGAATTAAACTAATATTTGACCAAATGAAAATAAACCCTAACTGATTTCCCTGCAATCAATGATCCAGTTTTGTAAACAAAAACGAGCGATTTGTTTCATTGAGAGGAGGCTACGAATTCATAAATAACAACTTTTATGTTTGATACAATGAATCTGGGGAGTAATCATTAGTAATTAATTAAGCTACGAAGGTCAGAATAAATTCTACTTTCACAAATTTATTAAATTAATTCAGTAAATCCTAGGGGAGTGAAAAAATCACAATTTTGGAATGAATCTTAATATCTTCTGCGACAAATACTTTAGGACCACAAAGAATATTTAGCTGGAGGATCCTACGGTCAATTGAATCATAAAAAAGTGAATATTGTGAGGAAGAATGTGAGAATAAGGATACTGCGTGAAATTTTATTGACGAATGTACAAGTAGACTAATGAAATTTGCTTCTCTACTAAATCGAATTTATCGATGAAATACTGCGGGTTAAGACTCCGGACGTACGGCACTGCTCGAGGTGCAACAATCCATTCCAGGTCCTTGAGAATCAGCTCTGCCATCACCAAACCAGCCTGTCCCACGAACATAGTTGCAGATATTCTTTGTTGTGTGCAAGATTCGGGACAATAAAGGATGATCCTCGAAACATTGTTGGCTTGCTTGTCGAATGAAACGTAGCGGTACTCCTTGCATTCAGGGGAACTGACCAAATTCCTTCCTTTTTGGGCGACGTGAGTCCATCTCCTGCAAAAAATTCAATAATAATAAGTGTAAATATTTTATTAGTTAGTTTGTATTAAATATATTTTATTCTATGTGTTATAAAATAATTTTTAGATTTAACTAACTTACACATAATTAAGTAGAGATGAACGATGATTAGCTGTACACAAAGGAGAATAGTTTGAGGAGTATGAGCAGGTGTCGACCACAGGGGAGTCTTCAGGTAAGTGAAGGAGCTACCGATGAGAGACCCACTAAGTTGGGCCTCTAACTCCCTGGAAGCATGCCGTCCATCACCCAACCTCAAGTCCCCCTCCATCATGCACAACTACGGTAGTCAAACAACCTGTTGAATGGCGGGCTCCCAGCCAACGTGCTACTACAACACGGACAACCATTGACATCAACCACCAAGGGTATCTCCTACTCTTCTCGGAGCTGCCAGTCAAACTTTTTGCTCTAAAGCCGACTTTTTCAACTTCGGGCTTATCGGAGACGGACAACACTACTGCAACAACAAAGGAGGAGAATGACGATGACGATTGGGTTGTGAAAGTCATTGTGGAGGGTGGAAAAGGAATTACCAAATTCTTTTCGCAGGTTGGGATTGGAATTATTTTATCGGACGAGACTGCAGCTATTATGGAGGAGGCTTTGGGAGGTTGAGTTGAGGAATGCAGATTGGAGGTTCGAATTGCCAAATACTTTTCGGAGGTTGGGATGGGAAGTGTTTTTTTGGAGGAGACCGGAGTTAATGAGGAGGAGGAGGAGGCTTTTGGAAATTGCATTGAGGAGGACAGGGTAGTTAAAGAGGTGGACAGAGAGGATTTCATTTTGGTGGAGGATTTGTTAAATTCTGCTTTTTGAACCTGCGTAACTCCGCGTTGTCGCTCCTGACCTCTTCCCACGTCCTTATCCCCAAAGATAGTGTCTATCAATTTATAAACCCAATGAATCAGATACCGCACTACGATTACTTTAACGCCTTATATGACAAAAACTTAAGTAAAGCAATACTCAAACACCTCCGCTAATTACTGTTGCGCTCATCGATCTGTAAACACTACACATGAACCACTACAGATGAACTATTCAATAGTAAAAATGATAATAACAAAAACCTTTTCTTCCTTGTGACCCTTTAATACGCAAGCATTGTGAATATCGTCGATTAGAATATCTGCCAATTGAACGAACTGGCACTTTGATCTTAGGCATTCCTTACAATTGTCTATGGTTGAACACTGGTTGAATCCATCAGCCAACGCAATAAGCACCAGGATAATTGAGTCTTTGAAAATCATTGCAACTAGCAATATTTTGGGACTAAAATCAATTCTTATGGGACTACTTTTCCCGTAATTAAACCTGCTTCCCTTCACTTATTAATGAGAATGAAATAATTTTCATCTAGAAATAATTGAAGAGTTGAGAAATGTTTTGACGCCAGTGATTTAAACATCTTTCGTCTTTTCGTCACAACAAGCAGTCTTCTCGGGTGTCAGTGAGATCTTGCGATCCCACTAAACGACAGAAAGTTGGACTTCGAATCCTATTTACTGCCTTCGAAGTAAAACGATACTCCAGGTTGTTTACGTAGGAGGCAAGTCTCACTCCCTCTCTTTAACTCTGTAATTCACTACTTATATTTCACACGCTCATGAATGATTAGATTTTGATGGCGTAGCTATTCCCCTCACACACAGTTCCAGATAATCTCCTCACACAGTTCTAGCGAATCGAATTACAATTTAAGTATGAAAATTGTTTACTTACATTTAAGTTTGTAGTTCTTGTATTCTGACTCCGTAATCTCCATGCGGAGTCCATACGCGACTCCAGATTCCAACTATTGAACAAGCAAATGATTAGCTACAGAAAATAAAACTTAATCACAATAATTTAAACAATCTTACCTCTTTGCAAAGAGCACAAGGTTTGTGATGAGTCACTGATAACTTCGTCGGTTCTGATTTCACTTGTAGATCACCACATTGGTGAAAAAACTTTCTCCTCCACATCTTTATCACTGGCTTATTCTTAAAATGCTTACACGTCTTAAAGTATGTTGAAGAAAGTTCCTGTTGAATTTGTTCTGCATTACAGCACGATTTTCTCGTGCAAACAAAGGCACGAGTTAATTTAGAATTAAACTTTGTGTTGGAATAATTTAGTTTTTCATATCTCGTTTGTTTGAGATCTCCCGTGAAAGGAGTTAACTCACAACTACCTTTAAAAAATGTGTTCAAAACAGTTTTCTTTCATAATTCCATCGTTAAAATAATATTATACACTAACAATTTTCCACTAGCAGTATTCTCAGATAAACTGAGGGCTGAGGAAGTCGATGAGTCTCTGAGACTTCCAAGTGAATGTTTTCTAAAGCCAAGAAAACCGTTAGAATATCCTATTCTATACAAAGTCGCCCCTCTCCTTATTTTGTCCAAAATAACCAGAAACGGTAGCTACCTTAAATCATTTAGAGTTAGGGTCATTTTTACAGAGAAAAAAGAAAACTTAAAATGAAGCTGCAAGCAACGCTGAATCATTTTTAGCCGTGGGAATCATTGTTGCTTCGCCGAAGGGACATTTTTTCCTTCTTTGTACTTATTTTATTGTACCAAAGAACTTCTCCAAACATATCAAGGAATGCGGATGCCGTGTTTAAATACTCCAGTCTTATGACACACAATGACTCGTTGTAAGAAAAAATACCCAAACAGACCCAATTCTCTCTTTATTTCAAGAAAAGAGAGAGGAGAGTGTGTGAACAAAGTAAACAGTGGAGGAGAAGGGCGAGAGCACACCGTCCCGGGTAACAAAGGATTCTTAAGATGGAAAGACTCGAACTACACACGTTATTTAATGTGCGTAGTTAGCGGGAGCGAGGGTGAGTAAATGAGCGTAGCAGCAAGAGATACTCTCGCTGGAGAGCAGTGGCAATAACCCACAGTGGATACGGCACTTCTTCTTGGCTCCGTCTCTCACTCACCCTCAAGCTCCTCCTATTTTTACGGTTTGCTAGCATGTCTATATCTTCTCGTGTGTTAAGTGAAAGAGAGTAGACTTTCGACAGGAGAACTGTTGTTGTTGTGGTTGTGGCGATGAGAATTTCAATCTTGCGTGCTCCAACCCGGCACTCACCAACACAATGAGACACACGACGGGAGCGGGAGGGACGAGGAGGGCAGTGGCGGACAATCTACGGCCTTTTCGACTCAAACTGGTAGATTGAGTACATTTAGAAAATAAGGTTCAAATCAGCTCCGTCAAATGTCATGAAATTCACTTAATTCTGCGTATTCAAGCTTAAGGAATAATGTCACATTCCTCATTTCCACCTTTGGTGAGACAATAAATTGATAAGAACAAAATTACTGGGCGCATCATATTTGTCGAAATCTTTAGAAAGTATTTCAGTGCCGGAATAATCATCCCATGGAACGATCTGACTCATAAGTTATCGAATCTCTTTCCTCGGCCTACCACGTGACAGGTGAACAGCCTCTGCTCGAACCTCCTCCGCTGGTTTGACACCAACCATCGTTGCAGCGTCACCAGCCAACTTCTCATCGCCTGTCTGGTTCGCAGTGCAGGGCTTGCTACGTCCATGCTTGCACGCCAACTTGTTCATTCGTCTATCCATCCACAAACATTTCCAATACAATACACTTCGGTAAATCGGATGCGTGCTCGCTCCCAGCGGGGGGTAAAGAGAGGTCAATGACATTTCAAGTCATAAGGTGTGGTGACTCACTTGAGGATTCCATGGGGCCCTTAGAAAACCCCCATCACGTGGGGAGAGGCGGGAAGCATTGTGACGCGTGTGTCGACCTGCGCTGCGACTTCTGCGGGCGACGCTGCGGCCTGTCGATGTCATTGAGGGATCCGGCTTTCTAGGAGTTCTTTGTGCAGCAGCGCGCAGCGTCAGCTTTTGACGTCGTCTCATTTTTTCTAGAAGTCGAGTGGAGAAGTCCCAATTTGCCCCAACGTAGGCCGTATTGTTACGGCGGGAATTCCAAATTCAAAAAGAAGCCTCCTGTGCGTGTTGTTGTGTTTGTTAGTGTGGTGCAGGTGGTTTAGTTATTCGCCAAGTCCCGAGTGAGTTTCGAAAGTGTTGCAACTATAAGTACAGACCTCGATTGTCGACTGTCAACTTATACTCCAGTGGAACATTACCCGTGTGTGAAGATGGAGGACAAAAGGTGCCCAACGACGTCTTCCCGTAAGTTGATAGTCGGCGATGAAACTGACTTTATTAATTGCATTAATTCAAATTGGCGATGCAACTGGAATCGACACTTTGGTGTTTTGTAGGTTGCTGCAGTTGCCGGCGGATATGGAGACGGTCCTCCTTCCCTTCGTGGCCTCTGGAACTGGTGGACTTCAGTCGCTCCTCAACCTTCGACAAGTTTGTTCGACGACCAAAAGTTGGGTCGACGCTCTTCCTCCGCGCCAACGTAAGCCGACGTTCTCAACAGCGCAAGTACGAATGAATGCAGATGTCGACACAATCAAGCGGTTCTTCGAGTCACCTCCGTCGCCATCCGTGAGCGCTCTCTCCATAAACATCAAATCTATTCTGGACAAGAATCCTTCGGCGGAGGAGGAGGAACTCTGGAACAAGTTCTGCGCTTTCTGGGCTCCTCAGTTGGAATCCCTGGAACTCAGAACTGAAGACGAAGACGTCCACAGCACCGACGCTCTCAACAGCAATTCAAGAATTTTGAGTCTCTTGGAATCTCCGAAAATTCAGGCACTTCATTTGGGATCAGTTTGTGTTTCGTGGAATGCATCCACCTCATTTCCCGCGTTGCTCTACAAAGTGAACGAACTGTCGATCGACTTGTACGCACAGGACCGAGAGGACTATTATTTCTCCTACGAGTACCTCCCACACGAATACCTCAAGGGGATGAGACGCTTTTACTCGGAGCTGCAGAAAAATCTAAATCTGCGGAAACTGGAGATTTTCGTCCACACCCACTTCGACTTCTTTTGTGTTCAAGAGTTGATCGACTTGAAGAAGGACGACCCCCTTTTCCAGATGCGGATGATTTCAGTTTCAAATTCAATGATAGAGACCAGCACTGATACTTAACCAGAATTAATTATGATACAAGCGCTATAATTTGTTTTAAACTTTACTAATAGCCTGATCAATTATATCAGTGCAAAACTGCCTCGAATATTTCAATTACTGAAAATACCTGTTTCAAATAAAAATCAACGCTCAATTAAGTTTTCAAGTCATTCAAATTGTAGGTGAGTAGAATTAATACTAATAACACTTTTATTAAATTCGTAAGATTAATACACTGTCATCAACTTTGAATTAAATCAATTAAAATGAATGAATCAAATAAAAATAAATTTCTCTTTGGGTTTTTTTATTAGCTACTTAACAACTATATACTCTTTCTTGTTGGAAGTTAATGAATCTATTCTTTTCTACAGTCTCTCCAAAGCAATAGAATATAATTTCTCTAAAAGCCGAAGTTAACAATTAAAAAACATTTTGTACTAAACTTGGCGAGTTATTTCTTCTATAAAACGAATTTTCCAACCGATGTAAAATAGCGCGTCATTAAATTATAATATTTTACATGCACACAAGTGAGTTACATTAGGGTGTCGTTGTCACCTCGAATTTGGTACGCCAATCGTAGATGATGAGGAACAAGGGCAACAGTTTTTGAAGCGTGAACAGTTATCAAGTAAGAATCTTCCATAAGTCCGACAACATAACTTTCTGCTGCTTCCTGCTGTGCTGTTAAAGCTGAGGCTTTGAATCTGATTTCCGAATCATCATCGCAAACTTCCTTCGTTACTTTACGAACCACTTTACAGAAAGCTTGTCGCGGAATGAGCAAATGCGTGGAGTTTTGATACGATTGTATCTCTCGATCAACCCTTTTCTGTCGTGTGGGTCTTTGACTGACGGTTGGGGTTACTGGAGGTGTCATATTCACATCGATATCGGAGTCGACGGCTTCGTTTTGGGACGGAGGCTTTCCTTCTATTCGCTGGACACTTCGAGGTTACTGGGCTTGTGGGAGTCGCTGGACTTTGTGCGGGGCCACTTGTTTCAGGGCTGGAAGCTGGATTTGGCGTGGCAGTACGTGAGTTGTCGCTTGACTGAGAACTTTCGATGGACTGGAGGAAAGTCTCGACGCAGCTGCACGCCTGCGAATTCTTCCAGACCGATAGTATCCTCGGGCGGGCATTTTTGTCAGCTGCGAACTTTTTCTCGTTTCCTAAAACCAATAAAATAGTTTTCCCTTTCTTAAAACAAAAAACACAACATCACTCAGCACACAACATTCATTTCTGTCGTTAAAACGAACCTGGTGACGTGAATCTGGCGACACGTGACCTTCGACAGCAAGCGACAACCTCCAAGTTTCTCCTGCACACAAAAAACTAACCGTCAACATCTCCATGAATATTTACTTTTACTCTTTTTGCTCGCTGTTGGTTTCCTTCTTGGAAGTTTCGAAATTAAAAGTGTTTCAGTAATATGTCGACTTACCAGAATTGTCAGGTCGACAAAACGCGTCGAAATAATGGAGGGGAAGCTGTTTGGCGACGTGCTGTAATTGTCAGGTCGGGCGGAATGAGAAGCACCTGGAGACGCGTCCAGAACAAAGGAATCCCGGAGAGAAAGTGAAAATCGGCGCAATGCGAATATAACATGGGCGTGGAAAGCCGTTCCGTCACACACAATGACCTTCGTAACACAGGAAGGTATTGCTTGATTGTGATTGGTGGGTGAGAATGGGGAGGAGCTGAGTGGGAAGTACACCCACACGTAAAAACCCTCCTCCTCTCGAGGCCTGTCTTCTCCAGGCCCCATCGACGGTCGACCTCTTCAGATGTGAAACAATCCGTTGAAAGTGTCAACAATCACCAAAGAAGTGAGCCGCATGTTAAGCAGTCCTCGGAGAATGTCAACAATCGTCGCCAAACTCCTCCAGAAGTAAAACGACCTTCTCCAAATGACAACAATCGAAGGTCAATCCCCCCACAAGTGAAACAATCCACAGAAAGTATCCAAAACCGCAAAAGAAGTGACCCACAAGCTCAGCAGTCCTCAGAGAATGTCAACAATCGCCTGCCGCAAGTTCAGCAGTCTTCGGAGAACCTCAACAATCGACGAAGAACTCCTCCAGACGTGGAACGACTCTCCTCAAGCCACAACAATCGACAGCAAACAGCGCCAGAAGTAAACAACCCTCCTCCTCCTCCTGCGCCTCCACTTTACACCGCTCTTTCTCCTCCAAACTACGTCAAAAACCCACCTGCCGCCCAAACCAATTGGAACTCCGCTCCTCCACCGCCTCCTCCACCCCCAACGAACTCTTCCTAAGCAGCGCTAAGCGTGAACAGCAGCGCCACAACCGCGTCGACGCTTGACGTCACCCCCCAACCTCCCGAGCCTCCCTCCGTCCTCCCAGCGAAGGAAGTCGACGCAGACGCTGCAAAGAAGACGCAGAAGAAGCCTCGACCTCTTGCAACACGAGTTGTTGACCCATTCGTTCTTCCAAAAGATCAGGGAACTCCCTATGGACGGAATTCATGCTGCATACTCGTTCAGAAATCAGTTCTTCACACAACTCGAGAACAACGGGAACCTCACTGCGTCAAGTGTTTCTCCTGCCTGCGAGGAAGACAAAGGTCATTGACCGCAAGAAAGATGACACGCTACTTCAATTATCCGAATTTCGTCTTTCTTGGACAGGTGGGATGCAAAATACTTGGTTGTCTGTACACTTGGAATTATTGGTGGGGCTGTGGTAACTTGGGTGATCTTTAATCGGAGGTTGTGGATGGGAGTTTAGGGAGTCCTGAAGAACAAGTTTAGCGAGTTCTGAGCCAGGAGTTTAGGGAGTCCTGGGGAAGGAGTTTAGGGAGTCCTGGGGAAGGAGTTTAGGGAGTCCTGGGGAAGGAGTTTAGGGAGTCCTGGGGAAGGAGTTTAGGGAGTCCTGGGGAAAGAGTTTAGGGAGTCCTGAGGCAGGAGTTTAGGGAGTCCTGAGGCAGGAGTTTAGGGAGTCCTGGGGAAGGAGTTTAGGGAGTCCTGGGGAAGGAGTTTAGGGAGTCCTGGGGAAGGAGTT
>JAQGAC010001167.1:0-15403 GCA_034696585.1 Isotomurus maculatus | reverse complement strand
AAACTTGTTCTCCGCGGCCTCACTCCGCGACGCTACATCCTCCCGCTTTTCGACGGCAACAAAGATGACGTCGCTTTGGGACAAGACTTGTTGGAGTCGTTTGGAGGAGGAGCCACCGCAGTTGTCGTAGAGAAGAAGGCGGGACTTTTGGTTGTGGAGGTGACGCCACAAATTCTCCATTCGGAGTGGCTGGAACTGCCGCAGATTAACCCAAAGTACAACGGAAGGAAGTATCGCTACGTTTACGGAATCTCTGGGCGGCTGAGTGTACCTGTGGCCACTCAAGTATGTTCTCAGTTTTTCAGAGACGAAGAGGTTAATTCCTAATTGACGTGATGGTTCCTTCTGCCGCGCAGATTTGTAAGTTGGATGTGACTACGGGAGAGAGACGGGAGTTCTCCGATTCTCGGGGACTTCTTCTCTCAGAACCCGTCTTTGTTCCCCGCCCACCGAATGGAGGGAGCGAAGATGGTTGCGACGAAGACGACGGCGTCGTTCTTACCACGGCGCTAGATGAGAGCGACCTTAACTACGTCGCACTGATTGTCCTTAACGCCCGCGACTTGAGTCAACTTGCGTGTGAAGAGTTCCACGCCATAGGACACGTCTCACCGGGCTTCCATGGAATTTGGAGTCCCCACTCAAAACACGTAAGCAGAATTTTAAATCTTCTCCTGGATTTATTTTAATTGGATTAATTTATAACGTACAAATCGCATTGTTGATGTGTTTTTGATTCGTTTAGTGAGTTTTGACCGTTCCGTTCATCGAAATGACGTCGATTTGCTTTGGTGTGCTGGTGACTGTCCTCCTCACTTAGATTTGGCTAAAAACTCGCAATAAAAGTACCTAAGTACCACTTCACCATGCATTTGATTTCCTTAATAAAAATGATTATTAGATTTATTTAAAATGAACCAATTATGATGAATCAAAGTCTGACTCTTCTCACCCCTTCGCAAAGTATTAATCAGTGGTCTCCAGAGCTTTACAGTATACTGCGTGCTGATTACTTCAATCTTTTTAAAAAGCATATCAACACATCATTCACCATAGCTGCGTTCATGCTGTATTGCTGCTAATTTTTTTGGGGCGATTGATATATATTTTATAGAATGCCTACAAGTTCTCATTTAAGGCAAAATCTTGCTCAATAAATTTGTTAGTTCATGCTTAACATTATCACAAGTCCTGTTTGTATGGGGAATGTGATATCAGTGTCAGAATAGCTTCTAATAATTTAACTAAACTGACTGATAACATCAGCGAATGATTTAAATATGTGACAGTAAATATTGTAAAATATTTAAAAGATCCACATGCACGTTATTACGGTGTACACATTTTAAGGGGGATTAAATTTCTTGACTTATTTTGTGATGAAATGGTTTTGGGCGCTTTTAATTCTCTTCCACAGTCAAAAAGGACGCGTTTCTTAAGTCGCAGTGAATTTTTTCTGGGAAGCTTCTGCCTGATATCCCCATAAATTTGTTTCATATTAACGTAAACTTGTAAATTGGTGCTGGATGGACTCTTTGAACTACGTAGAAACCTTTTGCTCTTGCTGATTGTGGGAGGCAGAAAAAAATTCAAAATATCAGACAGAGACACTGCGTGGATTGTCTATTTGTGGACGAGGATTTGTGAATATTTAATACTGGGAAAGGCTGATTGTTTAATCTTTTACCCATTCTTAAAATCGTTGTAGACTTTCAATAAAATAACAACTGAATACTCTTAAATAAACTGATTTTGCGAACTAATTCTTCGAAGACTCCTAACCTATTTTTCAGTTAATCGTCAATTAGATGTAGTACAAAATATTTGTTCTAAACCTGGAAAGGGTATTTAGAAACAACATTTCAGCATCCAGCGAATATACTTTTATGAAACCTTTATTGCCAATTAGGATTGGGGAATGCAATGACTGCTGCTAATAGAGCTTCAAGACTTAGAATTCATCAATGCTATCTAAATGTATGGAATGAAAAATTTCGAAAATATATGGAATCTATGAAATGCAATGGCTATTGAATTGATCATAACGTAAAATTTGAATACATCACTGCTGCTAAAAATTTATCAAGAATACATAAGCATTTATTGGAAGAATTTATCTATTTTAGATTATAGAGGATCACAACGCGTATATTTATTACATAATAAAGAGTTCGCCTTGAAGATTAGATGCATGGAAATAACTTTATAAAAAAGTGTACAATTGCACAAAATGGAAAATGCGGGTTAATTGTGGGATCATAAATAACTGACTAGAATTCCAGGTATAACTTTTTAAAAATTCCTTGGCATGTGACTTGTGACTCCAGTTTCTACATTTCTACATCTTATTTTAAGCAGAGGCAACCTTTAAGTTAACGAGCGTTATTGGTGAGGTAGCGCGTGAAAATAGCCAACCACCAACTCAGGTGAGTAAGGGAGCTCCAGGAATTCACAAAAGTGACCACTGGATCCATCCAAAAGGGTTGCTTACCTGCAGCTATTTATAAAAAAGCCGAACTGGTGGACCGGAGTATGTTGAAACTTGTCACGTACGCCATTTCTCCGTGGTCACCACTTCCCTTCAAATAAGGCTGCTTCCACTTATTCACCAACTGCTTCCCTGTGACCATCTCCAGAATTTTTAGTTCAAGAATTCACAAATTCATTATTTAGTTATTTTACAAAGTGACACATTTACTCGTTGACACTAAAATGTCTTCAGGAAACATATACGGTAAGAACGTTCATTTCATATTTGTAGTAAATACTTGAGCACAAAAATAATAATTTAGTTAATATAATTAAAGAAAAATCGTTAGAAATTTGTCATAAAAAGTTACAGGCAATGTATGTTTGTTCATCTGAATACAATTAATAAAATTTTGTAACATTTTTTTCAGAATTCCGGTCGGATGATGACTTCCACTTGTACTACGATGTCTCCACTCAACCGCTGGGGGCTGGTGGATTTGGAACTGTCTTCCCGGCAACTCGTAAAATCGACGGGCAAAAGGTAAGCTTATTTAATTTACTCTCTTAATTCATCAATTCTACTTTAGACTTGCGGTATTAGCCTTCTTAGTTCAGAATGAAAGATTTCAACAATTTTAATACTCTTATTTCAAAAACATTTTTGACTTTAATGAGCAAATGCAAATTGTAAATTTTTAATTCCATCTAACAACCAAGCAAAAACATTATCATTAGTCACATGATGCGTTATTTCTTAGCGATGTCCTCACTAAACTTTATGATCTGTTTGTATTGACAGGTTGCAATCAAACGGGCCCCTCTGTGGATGATTCCGTCAATTTGGCAGACTTCAGCAGACGACACTCCAGTCATCCCGAATGAACTCCAGCTGCTTCACCGCGCGCAGTCGTGTCCTGGAGTCATCCGTCTCTACGATTCCTGGAGGGACGAAGCTGACCTCGTCCTCGCCATGGAATACAACGAAAACGCCACTGACTTGCTGAATCACATGGAAGTCAACGGAGTTCTGGAGGAGGCTGAAGCAGCAAACATTCTTCGACAACTCATTCGCACACTTCAGTCTTGCCAGGAAAAGAATATTTTCCATCGGGACGTCAAGGTATGCACACTTCGAAGCTCACTTCACTTCACGGGGTATCATGATTAGAGACTTCACTACTCGTAGCACATTAACTAGCATATTAACTGTAGGATTACATGAACACTAGCTTTGAGTAGAGATTAATTAAATAATTTAGATGGTAAAGTTTAATAACTCTATTTTACTTAAGCATAGATACAGCCCCAAATATCTCAGCTCATCATAAGTTTACTGATACCAAGTAGAATAGCAGTATTTGTTATGTTATTATATAAGTAGGCTTGTATTTATGATTGTAAAGGTTTGATATTTTTGGATACAAGTTAAGGACGAATTAAGCTTAAATCTGAAGGAGCTGTAGTCCCCAATACCACCCGATACGTTATTTAGTCATCTAAATGCAAGTGTGTTAAATTAAATACGAGCTTACATAGAAGCATATATGGATTAAATATGTTTACGAGCTTTAACAATTTAAGGAATATTTCCTATCTGGCTCAGTTTAAATTTAAATTAATTATTAGCTAATAGATTGATTTAATTAACTCTCATCATCTTAGGTTTAGCTCACTAGAGGTATTTTGGGATCCTAATTTGTATATTTAGAATAAATGTGTGTACACGTGTTGTATAGACACGAAGAAGAAATAAAAATATTACAATATTAAACCAGAACTTGGTAGGAGCAAGCGTTGAAGTTGATTTAAATTTCATGTCCTCCACGAATCTACTTTTTTCCTCCTGTTGGCTTTGTGTCGACAAAATCTTCGACTGTTCTCCGTTTGTTGTTTTCAGTTGGAGAATATTCTGTACGACAAGACAACCGGGGAGACGAAGCTGATTGACTTTGGCTGCGGAGAGCTGACGACGTCAACCAACCAGACCTTCAAGGAGTACAAGGGGACCTTGGAATACGTTCCTCCTGAGTTGTACATTCATGACGCCTACTCTGCGGAACCCTCCACCGTCTGGTCAATCGGATGCATCGCCTTCATGATGATCTTCGGCTACAAACCATTCTACACCAAAGAGGACATCATCTTTCATCGCATCAAAATGGAACGTGGAATCGGCTCAATGAGTAAGTTTAACACAAATTGCGTTTATTCTATTCCTTCTTGTTGATTTAGCATTCAATTTAAGAGCTTTGAAATAATATTATGAATTATGTTTTATAGGAGTTCGCATGTTCATCCTGAAATGCTTGAGTCCTCTCCCTGCGGAGAGACCATCGTTGGAGTCTTTGCTGTCACATGCGTTTCTAGCGCAGAATCTTCCAGTCATCAGTGAAGTTCCTGCCGAACCAAAAGAAGAAGACACAACGCCGATTACCAGGAGACGTTGGAGAACTGAACGAGATTTCCCAGAACTCAACGGACAACAATTAATCCACCCACAAGGCCAACAACAACATAATCAAATTCCCAAACCAATCGAAAAGACACCAGTGTTCACTTTTTCGAAATCTCCGTGTCCCAAAGTCGAAGAGAAAGAGAACAAAGCTGTTCCAAGTAATTCGAAAACTCCAGCCACCACCGACTTGCAGATTGACTCTCTCCTCAAACAAGTTTGTGGGGAGGTTGACGGGGCCTTCAGATACATGCGCAATCCTCTCACTTCACAACCCCAATCAATTTCGAATTCGAGAAAGCGTCCTCTCCAAGAAAGTCTCGTCTGTCACAAAATGCCTCAAAACAAAATTATTCGTAAGTGTTAATTCATCCAACTTTTAATTTATCGGATTATAAGTTTTAAAGTTTTATATTTTTATGTTATGTATACTGAATCTCAACAATTATAATTAGTTATGCTATTTACTTTCATAGTTTAATTTGATTGCTAATCAGTATTTTTATTTGAATTAAAAATAATTTATTTAGTAATAGAGTAAAGAATTTTGATTTTAATACATTATCATGATATGTTGAAATTTTGATACATTGCATAAACATTAATCGTTCACGCATAAATTTATACATCGGCATTCCCCAGAACTCTGCATACCTTTCATCAAATTATACACTAGTATAAAGCCACTGATAAACTTTCCAGTTGTTTACCATCACGCCTTATAAACAAAAAATGATTAAAATGTAGCAGCTGCGCTGCCGACGTGTAATAAATCATGTAAAACCAGTGAGCCCAAACACAAAGTTAAAACACCACGCTGGACATTTCGAAAGCTGTCGTTTTGATTGGTTTGTTAGTTTCTTTTACCACACACACATTATTTTAGATGAGATGCTACCCAAAATTCAACTCCATCACTCTCGTCTAATTAAACACAAGGTGTGGCAACGGGATAATTTGTATCTCCAAAGATGTTGGGTGTGCTTGTAGACCCTGCCAACAATAAGCTGGATATGAATCACATCCAGCTGTATTGTTGACAGGATCTCCAGAGGCGAACGTCCTACACCAGATCGATGGCCACGAATGTCCCCGCAACGAACAAACAGAGATTGAGAACCTGCATCAATATTTTCCGGAATCAAAGCCTGGAACGATGAAACACCGAAAATAAAACACAAATCTTTCCAGACCGAGGAAGTAGGTAAGCTTAATTAACGAATGATTGACTTTATTCACATGTACTTTGTCAGTCAGTATACAACTCAATGACGATGCGAAGTACCTTTTAATTGTATCAAATTATTTGTATACAGTCACTAATAAGCTTTTCAATTGTTTGTCATCACGCCTTATCAACAAAATTATCCTCACTTAAAATCTAGCAGCACAGCGCCGTGAAGTTAAGTACGCAAAAAAGGCCTACCAGCCGGTACACCGTATCTCTGGAATCCCAAACATAAAATTAAAACACCATGCTGGACATTTTAAAAGTTGTCGTTTTGATTGGTAAGTTCGTCTTAATTACAACTCACGAAAGTGAATAAAAATGTATACTTACTTAGACTGTGTTAAATTCCTCTAATTATGATCACAAGGTATGGTGAACGTGGCGATGGGATACATTTGTATTTACAAAGAGGACATTAAACGTGGACTACTGTTCGATGTGCTTGGAGACCCTGCCAATAATACAGCCGGCTGTGAATGTCCCACGCCAGACGGTAACAAATGTTCCCCCAACGAAGAAGTAGAGCTTGAGAAGCTGCAACACTTCTTTCCGGAATCGAAGCCTGGAACGACGGAATGTTGCTTCACGTTAGGCGCCAATGAAGTGCTTGAAATTACAAAACCGAAAATAAAACACAAAACTTTCCAAGCGCAGGAAGTAGGTAAGTATGACGTAGAAATGATTAACTTAATATAAATATGATATGAAAATTCAATTCGTGATTATCATCTTGCTGTTCCCATTCAGATCCAAACATAAATGTGACATGCACCAGAGACGTTATGAAAGGGTGGGGAGAAGACATCATCCGTGGATTCACGCTTTTTGATGAGGAAACTGATACTGCCTGGAGATGCAATTGTCATCATTACCGCATCAAAGATTTCTGGCTTTGCTACAATCAAGAGTGTGGCAATGAATGCCAAAGCATAAATTATGATCGTTTCCACCCTGTATCTGAAGAATGCTGCATATAATCGAAATATTAATTCAAGTTGGAATTCTTCACATTATATAATATTACCTGCACATTTAGATTTTAATAAAATAAAAATTATCTGACTAGAACTATCAAACTGTATTTTCAAAGTAAAGTACTACGATTCTCGTTCCTTTCGTTGTGGTCAAAAGTCTCAACAGTGAGAGCCGTTTGGCTATTGAACTATACTATGTGTACTTTGGATCTACAAAAGACGACATAAACCGTTGATGAAACATCCATCCCACAATCCGGTTCCATCAATATTACGTTCGATGCCCTTGGAGACCTGCCAACAGGTAAGTAATAACGAAAAAATTGGCTTGACATTAATCTACTATTAAAATTCAATTAATGATAACCTTCTTCTTGTTCTCATTTAGATCCAAACTTTAATGTTACATGCACAAGTGTCATGGTTCAAGGGTGGAGCAAAATGCTGCGTATAATTGAAATACAAATTTAAGTTTGATTCATATCTATGCAATATTTACTCACGGGTTTTTGTTTTAATCAATTCAAATTTATATAACTTGAAACTTGAACCATCAACTTAGAGGTTAGACTTGTGAAATAAAAAAATATCGTGCAAGGCTAATGTAGTTTATTTTATGCACGTTCTTCCTTGCTAATCGGCTCTGATTGGAGCTCCATTTCGAACTGTTCAAAATCAGCTTCATTTTGTGAGTCTTCGTCAGGGTCGGAGATCTCCTGTGGGTTTTTGTGGATGGCTAGAATTATAATTCCCTGAATCAGTTGGAATATCACCCAAGTTAATCCGAGACACACGAGAAGTCCGGTGATTGAGATGAGGGAAGTTGTTGGAGACACGTAGATCTTGTAAATTGCAAAAGGATACACGATTGTTAATCTCCCGATGCAATAGATTAACCACCACTTTACCATCCATTTGATTTCCTTAATAACACACGATTATTAGATTTATTAATTAATTAGAATTAACCATAGTCGTTTTATTCTTACTCTCCTCACTCCTTCGTAAAGAATTAAGGCAAACACGATTTCAAATAATTTCCACGAGAGAAACAACACTCTTAACAGATGGTCTTCTGTAGCTACAAATTAATTAGGAAATTAGTAATTAATTATTGCTGGAACTTCCATTTGACTTTGACTTACAATGTGATCGTTTGTGCGTCACTTTCCTCACGAGAAACACTGCCAACACGATTATGCTCACAACCTACAAATCCATTTGATAAAAATATACTCTTCATTTATAATTTGTTTTATTAATTATCATTCAACTCACCGCATCAAGAATCGCAAGGCCACGACAAACCTTTTGTGAATTTCGAAATAATTTTGATATTTTTAAAAGAGCCTGATCCCATTTTGATGCGAGTCCTTTACTCTCGTCACTAGATGAATCAGTTTGAGGAGGACTGTCTTTATTTTCCATGTGTGGACGTGTCAGCAGTTGGTATCAAATGAATAAGGAAACCCAAACAGCGAATGACAATGAGGAGAATTATTTGCTATCTCATAAACAACTTTGCTAACCTCAAGTTGGTATTCTCGATTATCGTTATCATTTCCGGTCAGCTTTTGCATGCACTCGTACCCACTACGAAATATTACTAACGATCGATGGAACGAATTTTTAACCATTGTGTGACTTAAGCTTGAAAAACATTTTGACATTTTCTGACCGCTTGCAGTCTTAATAAAAAATAACTGATTTCTGAATGTGAAACTTATTATCGCCTAACTTTTAATCGTTGTTATTATTCAATTTAATAAATATTAGTTTCCTTAAAAGGTCATGCATTCTTTATCGATAGGACATAAGACTTCAAGAACAACAATTAGAACAGCAATAAAAACCTGCATAATTACTTGCTCAATGGATCAGTTACACAACCAAACGTGTTTTTAAAAAGGACCACACACAGAAGTTCGGTCTATCGACTTTTGTCAAAGAATCATTAATGTGTGTCTGATCATCAAAGTCCATTCATTCGGAAAGGAAGGAAGAACTTCTAGGCTTAACGTTGTTCTTGTTTAAGTGATTTTTCATGGGAATGAAGTAAAACTAAAAGCCATTAGTTCATACTGAATACGCACAAGCTATAATCTATACTTCTATAACAGCTCCACTCCTGAAATGTGAGTTTGAAGAGTTTAAACTCTTTGTGAAGGAGGATTGACAAGCTTTATGACTTAATTCTCCTTGTTTTATGGAGTCCACATGCACCAAGAAATGTTTTGACTTGGGACGTCAATAAGTTTCTTTCATTTGAGTGGATGGACTCATCCTAATTCCTAAATGGGCTACGTAAGAAACCATCCAAACATTTCCTCCTTAAAGTAACAGTTTACAGTTTGTTTGGACTATTTTACGGCAATTTATAAACTTTATGGGCACTTCTAGTCGTAAAAGTGACAAATAAATAAATTCCCTCTTTCGGTCTCACAAGAAGGAGAGACTCAGAGCCTTCTAGCCTTATTACAACTTCGTGCTTAAGTTTTGATACACAGCACACAAAGAAGTAGTTAACAAATGGAGAAGGAAGTCTTAATGTAATCCTACAAATTCCAAGCGAATAAATGAATACTTTCTTCTTCATTTTAAGTAAGAAGCATTTAAAGGTAAATATTTATTTCGTACTTAAAATCGCTTCTACAGAAAAAGACAGAAACTTATCTGGGCTTGTTTTGTTTAAGTACAAGTCCTCTGCGCTTAATGGAGAAGGAGAAGTCTGTAGAATTACGTCCTCGTCTTCCTGCGTCTCATCGCTTAAGGATTTTGTTGAAGATGAACCGGAAACACTTCCACTGTTTTCTTCGCAAGGATTTGCAAGGAGGGATGAATAGGCAAGAAGGGAGTAGTAATAAGACCCAAACAGTTGCATTAAGTTTGAAGAAGAGTTGTAATTCCCTGGGGGGTGGTTTCTGGGGTCAAAGGTTACGTTTGTGGGGGGAAGGAAGTTCTGCTGCTGTTGCTGCTGGTGGAAAGATTCACTTTCACTCTGAGGAAGGTTGTGGGAAAGAAGGAGTTCGGGATCGGCGAATGTTTTTCTTCTGCGGAGTCTCAGGTGAGTCCAGTAGGAAAGGGTTGCTGGGTGGGCGAGGCTGAAAGGCTGTTGATGGGGGTGTGCCGCTATTCTTCGCGTTTTTATGAGGGACGAAATGGGGCCTTTCGGTAAACGCGGAAAGGAGCCTCCTCCTCTTGAAGCGAGTCGTTTCTGAGGGGAAGAAGAAGAATTAGGGGAAGATGTGTGTTCGGGGGAAGGTGAGACTGAACTGGATTTCCCATTAGATGAGTCTACTGAAGTGTTCTGTGGGGTTGAAATTCCTTTCGATTTCTGACTTAATTGTTGTCTACAATTATTTTTAAGTAAGTTAGCTATTTAACAATTAACTACGTCTTGTCCTAATAATTTCTAATTAAAAGACAGTGATTTAATTAGTTACCTGCGGAGAGCAACCTGAGCTGCCATAATTCGTTGTCTCTCTGCAACAAGTTCGCACATTTCACATGAACATTCTCTCCACCTTTAATTAGCAAAATAATCAAGCTGAGTTATTGTATTGTTCGGCAAACTAATATTTAATTAAATTAGCTTTATTAAACTTCAGATTCCAGTTAATAAATTACCTGCACATCTTCTTGTGTCCTCGAAGACAAGAAATTACTCCGTGATTTCTGCACCGAGCGCACTTTGGAGTTCTGAGACTCCTTCTCCGTTTCCCAACAGGAAGAACAATTGATGGCTCCATTAGGGAAACTAATTACTTTTCTTTTAAATATAATCGTTTCAGTTCACCCCGTTTTAAAATTGATTTACAAAGTGCAAAGGGAAAGAGTGAATGGGAGTTTTGCACTTGACTTCCGAACACTCGAACGTCGACTAGAGAAGGAAGGAAGGGAAAGAAGGCTAAGAGAGTGTGTGAGTGATTTGACAGATGTTTTGTCTCGTACTACTAACCAGTGCCAACCCAACAAGGCGAAGATAGACACCCGAACATGTTCGGAATCCACACTGCATTCAATTCAATTCCATAGGGACACGCACACAACTTGTGACTTCTAAGAACAACTTAATCATTTTTATTCTCTTTAAAACTGACAATGTGAATTGCAATAAAAATCAATTAGTTAATTTACCGACAGTTATTAACTCATAAACTTATGAAAAACAATTTAATCAATGGATTATATTAAGTAACTAATTAACTATAAACCATTTTTTCATTGAAATAGAGTCTACTTAAACCCCATCACAATTCATTTAGCTGTAGATCCATTATTGAATTGATAAGCTATCTATTGTGCGTGTTGAACTATTAAATCAATTGCTCTTGTTTGAGTGAATGAAGCTGAATATTAAGAACACCCGGGTAACCCGAGACGAGTAGAGGATACGGGTGGAAGTTGGACAGTTGACCGTCCTTGTTTCTTTTTGCTTGAAACAAATCCTTCCTTGTTTGCCTGTCACAGATTATTTAGAAGGGAGAGAGCCGAACAGTAGGACAGTTTGACACATTTCCGTGTGTTAAGACTTCTAGAAAAGTGTCCCCTTACAAACCTACACAATCCCCACAGATGATTCCATTCTCAATCTGTAGCTCTACTTCCCTCACTCTCACACACACACACTTAATCTCCAGCCTCCTTTTCTTGTAAACAAACTACCCACAAAAAGTAAATGGGAAAATACAACCAAACAACATCGCATCTCTCTCTCAACCTGTTGTGGTCACCTGCCAGCCAATTTTTTATTTACATGGAATTCTACGCACACACACATACGTCACATCACTTTACTTCCACAGCATTCTCAGCTCACCTCACCTGCCAACCGATTTATTTCACTCCAAATTGTTTCTACACAATTAAAGAATTTTAAAAATAATAACCACGTGATTTATGAACAAACAAAAGTATTAAAAGTAAACTCAAAGTATTTGTGGGTAAGTTAATGTGGCCGTAAAATATTTATGTGGACTTTTAAGTCACTTTTGAATGCGGAAAGGTTAAAAGTAGATAATAAGCCGTCGAAATTGTAGCACTGGCTGCAGTCCATTCAAACTCATCCATATGGTTTAAAGGAGAGAAAGATGCTTAAAAGACACGACGATGTGTTTGTGTTGAGGAGGCATTGTTGTTGAAGACGGGAAGAGTAACTCGATCCAGGACGTGGATAGTCTTCATGTCCACAAGAATGGTTACACATGTTCTTCTGTTCATCTCTCACATTAAGTGGTGAAGAAACATGTTCTCCTCAAAGAGATGCTTAAAGCTTAAGTATGGACGAAGTGATGAGGTTGAGTGAAATAAGGGCAATAAGTGAATAAGAAAGAGAAGAAGTGGACCATTTGTTTCTTTATGAGCATATTTGGAATATTAGGGATGAACAAGGAGAGGAAGGGTGAAATTGATAGTGTAAAAGAATTTCTTCAGATTTGGGAAAGGAAGGAAGGAGAATTCTGAATGAATGAGAAGATGAGGGGACTCAATGAAATGTAATCTCTTGTCGGAAGTCAATAGTGACTTGTGAATGTGACCCTCCAAGATGACCCGGCTCTAGGCACCACGCTGTCTCTTTTCCTTTTAATTTGATAGCACTTCTGTTAAGTGCTAAGAATAAATTCCATATTTTATATTGCACTTATGCACATGCCATATTTATTGATGATAAGCTTAAAGATTAAAAAACTGATCTCTGCGTTTTATTTTTTCACGTAAGCAAGTTTCTGTCTCTAAGATTAAGTCACGTGTAACGTCACTCTGCTTTAAAATGTATTTAAGTAGATAATGAATTACAAAAGTTTCTTTCCTGTTCTTTCATTTAAAGTCTTGTGATGATAAAAGATCTTTTGTGTTTCTTTTGCACAGCTCATCATTTCCAGTGTCTGTTATGCAGCTTAACTTTCACGGGTAAAACTTTATGATGCCTACAAATCTGTTTAAATCATGAATACAATTGATGATGAAACAAACAGCAGTGGCAGTTCGTATGTTAGTTCGTAACAAAAGATTCATTTATCAAATGTGTTGCGTGTTTGGAAAGGAAGAAGAATGGAATATTGTGATCTGACATTTCACACGTCTCCTTGTGAAGATCCATTTATCAGGAATCGGATATTGTAACTGATTTGTTCCTACTCGACGAACAAAGAGCCCGTAGTTCTAAGATAAGACATGAAATGAATAGGATCGAGTCTCTGGATTTGCTTTTGAGAGTTAGTCGTCATTTCTGTTTCGGTGAGTGGCGTGTTTCATATCCTTAAATGTGTTTTTTCTCGTCTTCTCATTGAAACACGTATAAAGTTGGAAGTTATTTAAATACGGAGAGTAAGTGTGAAGTGCCCCACGCAGAGATCGACTTGTTAGCTAAAGCTAAACTGTGAAAGTTCCAACAGGATCCACCTGCCAATACTCAATGCTCAATGTGAGTGTGAAACCCGATTTTGCATAACTTGTAAAAGTCTAGTTTGCTATTGTTTCAGCTTTTAAGTTTTATTTATTTTTGGATGATAAACAAAAGGATTTTTAACATGCAGACAAAGTCCACACGCATCCTTCGGAGCTTAGACTTAAGCTGGTGGAATATTTACAGAGATTTAAATTAACTGTTGGTCGGGTGACATGGGTCGTATGGTGTGATTGAGGAATCCTTGGGGAAAAATAATGAAGTGAAATTCAATCTGAAATGGAAAGGAAGTTGGGGTGACTCAGGTTGACCTTACACTGCGTTAAGTCTTCTTAAATGACGACTCAACTTACTCCCCCTGCTCAACTTTGCGTCGAGCAGTCTACTTCATCCGAAATTCTTACTGAAGCTTGAGAAGATTTTGTTAAATATGTTTTGACACTCATTTTTATTAAAAATCTCAAAAAATCCCCCAAAGTAAGTTTAATTTTAATTCAACTACTATTCAGTGCAATTTTAATTATTCGCTGATTACGTTACAGGATACAGATTATTAATATAATTCCCCATTCCCAAAAATAATAAATATTAACTCTTAAAGACGACGACGAATAAGCTGAACATTCCAGCCTCCTTCAAGCTTCAAGGTGACATTTGTGTTGACTACCCAGTCATTCTTTTTCCCAATTGAGATTACTCGATACTTCCGTAGAATATTTGCAAGCACTGCTTTCTCCTCCATCATTGCAAATTTCGATCCTAACGATAAGCAGATTCATAAATTAAGTAATTATCATTAAACGGGTAATTAATGAATGGTGAATAGAAACACACCCATGCAATTTCTGGGGCCAGCTGAGAATGGAATCCATGCGTAAGGATCTCTTCCTTTGGAATTCTCAGGAAGGAATCTCTCAGGCTGGAATTCATTTGGATGTGGGTAAACTGAAGGGTCTCTGTGAACCAGAAAAGTTGCTATTGCCACTTCCGTACCCTTTGGAATCACAACATCATCGTCTGTGGGAAATAGAAATCAACGCCACATTATTAATTATACATTAATCAGTATAACAAGTATTTACTGATTGTGAGTCAATTTATTTATTAAGTAGATTGGGAATTCTTAGAAATCTCACCTAACTTGATGTCACTTCCAGCTTGGCGAGTTATGAGCGAAACAGGAGGCATAAGTCTTAAAGATTCTTTAACACAGCATTCCAGGTAAGTCAGCTTTTTAAGATCAGCTTCCGTAATTGGCCTACTGTTTGTGTCTCGGCCCAATACTTCATCCAGCTCGTCTATAACTTTGTCCTGAATACATTCATAATTTGAAGTTTGAGGTTTCTATATTACCAACTGCAGTAACTCAATGAGTAGTGTGTAAGACTACCTGATATTCCTGATTATGCCCAAGAAATAGTAAAGTAAATGCTATGCCCTTTCCAGTAGCGTCATGTCCCTGCATAATTACAATACATATCTTTATACATGCCTTTAATGCCTTAATGTCCTTAACATTATTGTAACATAGAAACTTACAGCAATAAATAGTGAAGCCATTTCGTATAAAATATCCTGCTCAGTTATGTTTAACTGAGGATGCAATTTTTGCAAATCCAAAAACAGATCAAGGAAACTTGGCATTTTCCCTTCCCCTATTTAAAGTTATAAAATTGGCTTTACAGTTCTAAATTAATTAACTAATTCACGGATTGTCACCTTTTCCATCTGAAGCTGCAACACTTTCAGACGATTCTGCTTTCCTTATTTCTCTTTTACTCTCTAAAATCTGCAAGATAGTTTCATAATGTAGTTGTGACAATTCATCATAAGTTTTGAACTAATTGTGACATTACAGGTGCAAATAA
>JAQGAC010001166.1:0-15415 GCA_034696585.1 Isotomurus maculatus | reverse complement strand
TTCATGGAAGACAGAGCTCCTTCGACCCAACACCCGGAGAGTCTCCATTCCCTCTATTGATTCAAACGTTGTTTTATAAGCTTGTTTTATTGCAAAGACACTATCAGTAGTATTCAGTAGTGATTAGTTTATTAGTTCCCTAATGACCTTGTTTTATTAATCGAGTAGCTTAATGAATTATTATTTACAAAGGCGTACAGAAAATAAAATCCTACTATCAAAAGCAATTCCCTTTATTTTTACCCAAAATCAACTCGCAACATGAAGTAAACAATTTTAGAAAAGGCCCTTTATTCTACTGTATACATTTCATTTCTTGAAGACAGGTAGGCGGACATAACTTACTTCAAACAGGGTGAAAATGCTCACTTAAGGTCACAGGTCACCAAAAGCAGCCGCAGTGTGCGATGAATTCGATTCGAAACAGGAATTGCGTAAGAGTACGTGGACGAGCAGCAAACAACTGATCGTGAGATTGAGTGGACATGTGAGAAAATTCTGTGAACTTTTGAACGCTTCCCGCGCTCACTCTCTTCAGCAGAGGCAAACAAAGACATCCCAATCTACGACACGTCAAAGTCCGATGAAAAAATCGGTGATTCGTAAATATGAAAATGAAAAATATCATAAATGAAATTCGTACAGGTGTTAGCTACACAAGTATAACTGTCTTATTGCGTCGCTTGGTTAATACTTACGACTAGCTTAAGTCACTCACAGCGATGCTTATTACCGAAGGATTAACAATCTCTTAACGATAGTAAAAAACATACTTTTTATGGACGAAGGGTTCACAAGGTCGCCTACTAAATCGTTTCATACTGCTTAGATAACCTAGACTCATGGCAGATTGCTTATTACTACTTATTACTTGGATAGTTTAACAATAAAATATGAGTAACAATAACAATAACAACAGGTATACACGACCGGATATGCTGACACGATGAATATTTAAGGATTAAGCGGTTGGTGTGAGTAGATTACATGTTTCTAGAAAGACTTCTTCGTCCTTTGAGGCAAGACCATATCCTTGGCGGAATTGAAGAAATGAAGTAATCCGTACTTCTTGCCTTTGCGTTTGAAGTAGTTTGTCACAACGTCGTTTTCATTGCCAAGCAAGTTGCTCCGTTCAGCTTGAGTAGGTAACACGTAGTCGTTGGCAGATAGAGAGACGAAAAACGCAAAAGGCACGACCCACAAGCATATTGAGAAATATGCCATTACCTAATTTTAGATGTAATTAAAACCGAGTTATTCCCTTCATTCTTCGAGTTGTTAGATCTAAGTTTCAAAATAAAAAATACATACCTCCATGAAGGGATAGAAATGATTGCTGAAGTGTGAGAAGGCGAAGTAGTGGTTGACGATGACAAAGAAGATGGTAGCAAGGAAGGGTGGCGAAGACAGAACGATGTAAGGAAACGTCTGCATCACATACAAGTGAGCTATTTGAGCTGTTATTCCACTAATTGTCATCAGCAGCGGGAAGTCCTCAAAGAACAAAAATCCAAAGTACACCCCTAACACAATCTATTGCAACAACTCAATTAGCACACAAGCTTTCGTATAACAAAATCTTCATTACAATGCTGTTAATTAAATCTTACGCATATGATTGCTTTGATCATTTTCCCAGCTGCAGATGTGTACTCTTCAACAAGCTCTGCTAAGTAATACAATCCCGAAGCTGAAAAGATAACAATCCCAGTAAATTCAGTTTAAAGTCTGTTAGAGTTGTATTTCTGCCAAATTTTCTAACTTACCGACTGCAAGCGATGCAAATGCGAATTCGAGGACCACAGCGATCCACCCGAGAGTCCACAAGAACCACATTTTGATGGTTCGAAAAGGTGTCAACAAACTGCAGACACTCAATGACGTATTTCTTCGAAGTTGTAAAACTACCCTAATTACTCGTGTTTAAGTGAGTTTAAGACGACAAGGGAGAGAGAGAGATTATAAGTACGACAACATAGCACGTCAACAGATGCCAACGTCAAAATTTAACGCAGTCCTTGTCAGAAGGACAAGAGAGTGAGGATGACTGCGCGGCGAGTGAGTTGTGTGAAAATGAACACGAAGATTGAAGACTTTACACCTAATCCAAAATTCTCCCGCCTTCTTAATCTTTCCCGTAAACTCTATGCTAGACTCAACTTACCCCAGGTGACGCCTGTGAACCTTCTTCCTCAAAAAATTTTTCCCTTCAACACTAATTAGTTGGTTCCTAGTTATACTATTATCCTATAGTAGTTTGCTTATAATATTATAATATACATTTTTAGTAATGTCAAATCCCTCGATAAAGTAGCGTGCCTGCTAAGAGAAGATAAGAATGAAGCTACCTAATTAGATGGCGTAAAGCTTCAAGATGGGGTAGAGTCTGTCGACCACCTCTTGGATTTGGGACTCGGCTGTGATTCCTGGAAACAAGTTTTTGATATGCAATTTTTAGGATGACACCAAAACGATTTTAAGAACGTGTAAAGTAGGTCGAAAACAGTTCAATGCAGGATGACTTTAGTGCTGCTTTCCAGGCCTGAATTATAGAGTAATAGTAGCGATAGCCTAAGAGAATGGTTGTGATAACCTTACCTGTCAGCAGCAAAGCGCCTGTTGCAAAAGCCACTGCGGTGCAAGTTGAGTTTGCTAGCTTGACATTGAGGCATACTCCGTTGAAGGCATGCGGGTCCAATTGACTGAAAAATCAGGCCACAGTTGTGTATAGGTCATAGGTAGATTCATTCAACATCTTAGACACACTAAATAGCCTTACATAGGTTTCATTCCTAATTGCCCGCGGTGTCCGTCCTGCAAAAGAGTATGAATCCGAAGGCGATAGTCGAGCCTCACAGTCGCAGATATGTTGTTCACTCGCAACTGGAAAAGCTGAAGATTCGACGCTCCCCACGTCAAGAACTTCTTGCAAATCATTTGAGCAGCCTTTTTCGCGTCTCGAATACATTTTCCCCCAGACACTACTAGGTATCCTGATTGAAATACCATAACATGAATAGATGGAAATTCCTTGAGTCGTAAGATTAATCCACTGAATTTCTCTGGATTATAGTGCAGATTGGCTCCTCTTTCCGCTAGAAGCTCCACAGGAATATGTGCTCCCAGTCTCGCACTGACTACCACAGAGCTAAAAATACAAGTTACTTAAATAGTTCCTAGTTATTACCTCTGTCGATTTCAGATGCAATAAGTACGTCGGTCACTAACTTAATTTGGTGTGGCAGGTCTTTTGGGGGCTTCCCTGGATCATTTTTCCATGGACATGGGTTTGGGGCGTCAATACTTGGGAGCAGGTAGTTCTTCACTCCTGCAAAGTGGAATTCCTTGGTTGTCACACTAGCGTGGGTTCCAAACGTTCCCTCTTCCTCCTTCTTATCTCCAGATTTGTAGGTCTGCAGTGCTTTCTCTAAACTTAACATATCCACCTTGGGAAAATCCTGAGGCACATCTGGTGAGAAGGCTTCCGGGAGTGCCAGTTTCGTAGACGATTTTTCTATTTTTTTCTCCTTCCTCTTACGTCGATGCAAAATATCTGCGAAGTGAGGGACTCTCCGCACCTTCACAATTTTCTGCGAATTGAGGGACAATTTACGTTTAGCTTTGAAACCGGCCCTGTACGCAAATATTACTAACTTAGCCAATTAAAATATATCAATCAACTTACACAATCGTTTTCCGACTCGCTTGAAGACACCATGGTGAAGTTTTGAAATTGAATCAGGATATCGAATACGAGACAAAATAGTTGTTGGGTCCCAGACTACAAACGTACGACTGCCAAAGCCAGTGATTGTTCAGCAGACTTAAGCAAAAAACCAACCTAGGTGTCTCAATGTATCAGGGCTGAATGACTAACGAGAGCACAGGACAGGGAGAGGTCCACTCAACTCCTTCAAACCTTTTGCATAGTTGTCAAAGAAGTAATCACAACTATGCCATTTTCTAGTTTGGCTTATCAGCTTGGAGTTTTGAGTTTTGTGGTATCGTTCAGGGATAAGAGTCTGTACAGGATTCTGGAAAAATGAATGTGAGATACTGAGATCTGGCACAGTGGACGATGTCGACGCGACGATTCGTAATAGAGATGGGAAGCCAGCAGCATTCCAGAAGGATGATTGTGAGACATGCATAAAGACAAAGTTCCTACGTCTTATGCGTCTGCCACATTCCTTTCTTATCGAAGTTAGGAGATAATAATACCAGATTCAACATCAGATTTCGAGCTGCAGGAAAGCAGGCAGACTAGATGAACAATTTGTGACTCTCGACTATCTAAAGCCATTCCAACCTTCAAATGATGAATTAATGCAAAATAGATTTTATTTGCAGATATTATTTCTTGATTCCTACAGGATTTAACAAAATAAAACGAAAGAGTCGCAAGTGATAAGGCTAGTCAAAGTGATTGATACAGAGTTTATGATAATTATATTATATATTCATTGAAACACATCACATGTAAGTTACTAACAACGGTTTGAAGTTTATATTCGTCTCCTCATGATAGATATTTATGATGCACTGGTTTCATGCATTACTCAGGCACGGCTAGTACGATTACGAATACTAAATTACTTATTATGCTTCATACAGTTGAATTTGTAACAAAGTTGGCTAGGAATTGAATTTCCTTGCACCATTAACGTTTACTATTTGTAGGGGAACTTTATGAAATAGTATTATATTGAGTCGTGACAAATTCAATTATTCTCGAATTCTTTGGCTGATTTGATTTTACGTCTAAAAACTTCTAAGATCTGCGGAGTTGTGGTAACTCAGTATTCTAAAACGAGATACGGATATTTATGTTTTCTAAAGCACCGAATTTGCTCATCTCGTGGTTGATAGTTACTTCTCTTGTCAGAAACGTGGAGGTGGAGTAAATTATTGAGAAGGCTGAGGAAGCTCCCGCAGCTGCTTCAAAATTGTTTCGTGGAGTTTCTTCTTATCTCTTTCGTCTTTTTTCAACACAGACAGAATTTTTTTCTTGTCTCTGTCTGCTTCCCGAATCCTGCAAAAAGACGCAAACGATTTTTCAATACGTCCAAAATGAGAAATTGAAAACGTATGAAAATGAACGCACTTTTCTAAAACTTTGATGGCCGACTGTGGAGTAACTCTAGGATATTTTGAAGTAGCCTCTCCAAAGTCATGAAAATACGAAGAGAAGTCACATTGATTAAACAGGTCTAGTAGCTGTCTTGCATCGGTAAAGCATTCTAATAATAACGACGGATCTAGATCTTTTACTGGCTGAGACTGTGCGAATTCTGCATAATGATAAAAACGTTATTAGTATTTATAATGTTCTATGAGTCAAAAAGGAAACTGACTTACGTTCACACTGGATTAAGTCTAGCTCTAATTGCTTTAAAGCACCTAGAGAAATATGTTTCACTTCGTCTTCTAATACTAAGGACAGTAGCCGTTTGTTGATATGCTGACACGCAGCCACGCAAGCTGTTCTTGCCACTTTTGCCTGGAAAATTATTAGAATTGAAATTAGTTAAAGAAATACTGCATGGATAGCTGTTTTAGAAATTGAAAATTTACAGGAAGGTTGGTAAAGGCCAAGAAAATGGACTGCAGAAATGCAACCAGATCAATAATGTAGTCAGATGCTCGTCCTTGTGGTTCACTAAGCGTCCACTCATAATTAGACAACTCAAAGGTCTCGTCTATTTTCACTTTCAATCTTTCATAAATTTGTTCTTCCGCTTCAGCCCGAGCGTCTTTGAACATTGATTTTCCTTGAAGCTCTGCAGTGTGGGAGACATTCTTTACTGAACCACTGTAATACAATAATTTCATTCAAAATCATGGCTTTCCCATAAGCTCTAACTTTACAAAAAATAATTCACGAACCCTGTTATCCCGCAAATGTAGTCCTCTAGGTATGCATTCGTATGCTCTAAATAATTTGTATTAATAGTAATTTGTATCAGCTGCAGCAAACCAACATTCTGTTTCTGGATAAGTGTGCTCAAACATCCACTCAGGGTTCGCATAAGCAGTAAGTTTGTAGACTTTCGTATCATGTCGTCTACTTCAGTTTGGCTAAGATTGAGCTCTTCCGTGTATTTTAAAGAAGCAACAACAAATTCTTTAACTTGTTGGTAAACACGAGGTACCATGAGGGAGAAGGGGAACCGTCTCGGAAATGCACTATTTTCTAGTGAAGGATCGGAGTACGGGAAGTTGCGAATCATTTCATCATATTCCTCTTCGTCCATAACCTGATAAGTGTATTGAAATCAATAATCAAAATATAAAATTACTACGATAAAAATTAACGTTTTAATTTTGAAGGGCTTACTTGAAGTGGGTGGTATGTGTCTTCATCAAAAATTTCTCGAAAAGAATGAACACAGCGTTGCATGAGAACATCAGTGTAATGCTCTCTGATTTCTTGCAATGTTACGTACAGGTGAGACACATTATACCCATAATTCTACAAGTCAGAGATTTCAATAGTTATATTATGCAACTCAGCACTTACACCAATGTTCTGTATTGCATCAATATTACTTACACTTAGGGTATTTGAAAACAACATGATGTGATTTTTAATTTTTAAAATTAGAGTTCCATCCGTGCAGTAGGACTAAAAAACACATATATTCTGTAAATCTTTCGCTTTCATAAGGAGTATGTGTGAGTTGTTTACTAACAGCGTGTGTTCTTAATGTATTGGCTATGGATGGTAAAGCGCTACTCCACATTTCTTCCAGGATCGCTTGACTGACTAACCCGTTGGTTGAGTATAGCAAATGGTTTTCAATAACAAAGAACCCGACAATTGTATGGAAGTATTCGTTGTATCCTTGTAAACTTTCATGTTGCTGCAAAAATAAGTCACTAGTTCATTAGTTGTCCTATGTAAAGTTTTGCTTGTTGAAACGTTAACAATATACTGACCATATTCCCGGAAGGCTGTAATACGAGCATCGATTGCTCTTTCCTTTGTTTACGATAATAATTCTCGAAAGTTTGTTTATCTCCAAGCACCGTGAAAATGTGAAGGCAACGGTACAAAGGAGAAAAATCCACTAAGTCTTGGGCACTCAATCCTTCCTCTCCATCACCATCTTCAAGATTTTCTGTAATATAATGGCAGGTTTTCAATTTTAAAAGTTTAGTTTGATGGGTTGTTAGTTATTATGTCAAAATATATTTACTAGTGCTCTGTACGTTTGAGTTTTGTATTACCTGAAAATGGGTTTGCACTTCCAATCTTCAGAGTTTTATTTTTCCTAGGAGCGGAGCTGTCCAAATCCAGTTGCTCAGCAGTCTGGGAAAAATAATTATTTTAATAGTTTTAAAATTGCCTCACATCTTGCAATCCATCATAGACTAACTATGAAATACACTTATTCGGGTCTGTGGTAATGCATAAGATTAAGCTTACATGTTTCATGGCTACTTCTCCTATTTTCGGGGAATATTTTCGTACGTTTTCAAGGAAGTCTTTTAGCTCAGACATACTGGAGTCCTGAATTTGTTTTCTATACCTTAATAAGCCAAAAAGTCAATTTTTAGCACACTTCAGCCACACCGACTAGCAAAGGTGAATCTTACTTTGGAATGCAATCTCGAAAATGATTGGTAAACCGGTATCTAGAAACTTGGGGCAAATAAGTATGCTCTAGTTGCTCCAAAGACTTGAGTGCTGGATAATACCTGATAGTTCAATTTTTCATTATTTAATTATTTCATTCATATAGTTTGTAATATTGTAATGCCCCATTACCTTTTTTGTTCTAACTGTTCCTTTAACTTGTGGTACATCTTAAACACTGGAAGGCATATTTCAAGTTGCTCTATCGTAGACACTATATTACTTTCTACTCGCCGAGCCGATGCGAGATCCTCTCCCCTCTGAAGTACATTGGCAATCTCCACCTGCAGTTCCTTATCCATAGAGGATATTCGACCCTACAAATCCAAATCGTGATTATTAAAATTGTGTCTCGACTCAACTGTAGCCTGTTGAACTAACCTTAAGGTCCTGAGCTTCAGACCGGACATTATGCAACTCTAAAATTGAATCGATGAATCCTTGATAATGAGCATTACACAGTTTCTCGATGTCCCTGTCATGACTCTTAATTCGCTGTTCCAAATGCTCTAGAAATCTCTGGTGCCGCCCTTCCTCAATAATTGTCCTGCAAAGCCATTAGCAATGTGAATTACATTAAGATCCATGTGTCGCAAACTGCAACTGCAACTTGTTCATTTAAAAAATACCTGAATGTCGGTCCCCAATAGGTATCAAGAGCTTCTATCTCTTGGGCCAATTGCTCATAGTTCTGTGAATCACTCGGCCCCATAGGAAGACCGTCGTCTGCTGCATTATTCATGAGGTGAAAGGACGAATCCCTAAGAAAGCTCTTAATTACTACTGGCAAATTACTGACTCCCTCAGCCCGACCACAAAAACACCGTCACCGGAATCTGCCTGCGTGGCTCTGAGAAACTGGCCTCTGTTCTTGACACTTTCCTCAGATTCTTGAATTACAAGCACTCCATGTGCAACTTACTGCATCATTCCTCAGAAATATTAAGTGCCACTCTCCACGTAACACTGAATCCGATTAAATTAATCGAAAACACCCACTGACAAACTCCGTTGATGTTTATTTTTCAACTTTGTGACAATTGCAGAATTCAAAAGAGCCGCCTTTAATGACGCCTCACCACTCGATGCTCCCTCCTTCCTTCGCTAAGAAGTCTCATTTCTTTTCTTATTTCAATTTCAATTATAGAATTCAAAAATTTTGATCACAATTTCATGTTTGGTTTCAACTTTTCATTTATTCATTAACATTCAGATTAAGCAACATTCCTAAAAATAGCCAGTTCACAATTAAAACTTATTACAACACAACACGAGCACACCGAACGACTAAATATAAGCACACGAATCTAGAATGACATCATTGACAAGTTGTTACACTGTACGTAGTTTTAAGCATCGTTTTTCAGATTATATTCTTAAGCTGCTGAGAGGCAACCACAATATGGCAAGGTATTTATCTTGTACTGTTGAACTTGAAGTCTGATTGCAGCATTGGAAAAAAATATAAAAAACATGCTTGGAAGGCCTTAAAGTCTAATGGTTCTCTGTAAGAATCCTATCCAATAGATAACAGGGAAGTCACACTTTTTAACTGGTTTGAAAAGACATAAGAAAGTATCTGGACACACTGAACATTTTTTGATAACAGTAAGCTGATAAAAACGGGTTAAGAGGTCGAGACACATAAGTTGGGGTATTTTGATAATCTCGTACAAAATAAAAGAGAAGTGATTCATATAGTAGTATCGAAATCTTGGATCCATCTTGAACTATAACTTTAGTGCAAATATCTCTTGCACTGCACAAGGTGGTAGTTTTCTGGAGTTTGTAGAATACATCACACTGGAAAACAAGCTTATGAATCGCCATTGACGCTCTTCCTGTTTTCATCCTTAGTGTCGGTTTCATTGATGCCCGAGAGACCGTGGGAATCATCATACTTATTTCTAGTCAATTTAAAATTCCGTGACATTAATAGTTAGTCAAAATTTGAGTGATTTATGCATCGTAATATAATTCAGTTCCAACTCACAATCCAAAGTTTTCTCCATCTTCCATCGTTTCAGGTAGGCGTTTTCCAAAGGTCTCAGGAATGAGCAAAGCAAGAAGTCCAGCAATTAATGACGCTGTCCCAAAAATCAGTAGTGGTAGTGGTTTCCAGAAGTCTCCCTGTTTAAGCATGATTTCATACATTAATAGCAAGTAAATACTGATATATCACTCTTATTTTTAGTTTTCAGCTCACAAGAATTAGAAGACTGTTAGCTACGATTCCTCCAATACGAGCAAACATGGAACTGGCTCCCACACCTCCATTTCTGACAACCGTAGGAAAGCTTTCCGCAGTAAAGATGTAAATAACTCCATAGGATGCAGTTATGCACATTTTTCCAATCATTGCAAACGCAATTACAACTGAATTCCATTCTGAGGAGCACATATTTCCTCATTACTTAACTTCACTTTAGTTTATCTTGAGTTATAGAATTCAAATGCTAACCCTCTGTGCCAGGAATAAAGGCACAAGCTGCCAGAAAAAATCCTCCTGCCAACATACATCCACACAGCACAATTTTTCTTCCGAATCTTTGAAGACTAAAGAGTAAAAACAAGTACGCTGGGACTTCTACTGCTCCAGCGATTGCAAAGTTCAAGTAGTCTAAGAATATATTAACACAATTTAGAACTACATGAGGAAACGAGGTGATCATTTGGTTTGGGATAAATTTTTTGTATATCCAATAGATTTACCGTTTCCTCCCAGATTTGAAGTATTCAATGATAGGCCATAGTAAACTCCAGAATTTACAAACCAATTGAAGAATATGTTGAGAGAACGAAGACCAAGTCGTTTGTAGCGGAAGATGTCGAGAATAGAAACACCCGACTTTACAACTGGTTCTTCAGCAAGACTCTCGTAAACATCACTAGAAATGTGAACTTTATTTTCCTTTGCAACTTTTTCTAATATTTCCTTCGCTTCGTCCTTCCGACCTCTTGCTAGTAACCATCTAACTGATTCAGGAAGAAACCTACAAAAACGATTCGAAATTACAAGCTGCAGTTTTCCATCACTATACTTCTTAAAGATGATTCTAAGTCTAACCAATAATAGGAGAGGAAGAGGAGACCAGGCAGAGACAAAGCGATTTGAAGCATTTTCCAGTCTCGTATAAAATATGCAAAAACTGCTGTCACAAGATATCCAGCCGTGAAGAAGAACTGACAACAGACTCCCACTAATGTACGCTTTGACGGTCCAACCATTTCCATTGCTGTTTTGCACATGGAAAATATAAAAAGGTTCTCAAGAGTTTCCTAGCTTTGGTATAACTTTATGAATCTTACCGATGACATATCCGACCAAAAATATCCCAGAAGTACTTGATCTAAAAGTTATAATACAGTTTAATAAATCATCATTCATCTGTACTATTGAATCATAATAACTAGTAATTCTTTCACACCCAACTATCATCCTAGCGATGACAAATGTCCAATACTCTGGAGCGAGTCCAGCCAAAATTCCAAAGACGACTTGAATCACTAAGGAGAAGAAGAATATCGGCCGTCTTCCAAATCTGTCTGACAAATCCCCAAAGAGAATTGACCCAACCATGATTCCCACCATGAACAAATTTTGAGCGTTGGTATATAAAAAGTTCCGGTCGCATAGCAAGTCATACTATAAATTGTACAAAAACAGCGTTCAGAATAGCATTCGTAGATTCATAGCTCGTAGGATGCTCGTGTTAGTTATTTTAACTGGAATCTTACGTCTATTCTGGCACTGGATTCGTACTTAGAAGTATCGTAGACGTAGTGGCCATCACACTTGACAGTTTTATTTGCAGGGACTCCCCCATCAAAATACGAAGTATCTGTGAAATTAACATCCAATCTGGTACAGCTGTCCCACGGAGCACTGCTTTTTGAATCCGAAGGCTTTGGATATGTCATGTTAGGGAAATAACCGTCTGGTAATAAGCTGTACACAGCATCTTCATTCTCAATGGGTAATCGGCACCTACAGATAGCATTACATTGATTTGTCTCTTTACAAAGCTAATACAGATTTCTTCTGCCATCCAACACAAAATTAATTGAACTCACCTGTAATCCACTTTAGCACCCAGAAACACCCAAGCCAACTTATGCATGGCACAGCATATTGCAGGCAGACACAGAAGTAAGTACACTCTGACCTGGTACCTTCCAAATTCTCCGATGATAGGGAATAAGCTGTCAAACTTCATGATGTCTTTCTTATGCTGAAAACTGTCCTTCTTCTGGCTATGTTTATCCTCAGACTCCAAGCTTGACTCTATCAATGGCATATTTGCAAGACGTCAGTAAGAGGAAGTATCGGGTTAATAAGAAGAGATTGTAACTGGATAGATTCGCTGTGACAGTGCAATCCTCAAGGCATGTAGGGAAGAACACAAAAATGCATGCAAAAGAACATGACGATCTACTACTAAGAAATAATCTACTACATATGTAAAAAAAAAGGTTGCAGTGGAATCGAAATATGAATCCTACTGACGGGGATGTCACTGCCAATAAATAACTTGTGTAAATCACTCGGCTAATCTTGTTCTCTGAATCTCTAAAATCAATCACTGTTTATAATGGTTTTATAGATATAACTGGGACACATCCATATGCGTGCTCTATTATAAATTATAAATCGCAATATATGGAGTCGCATCTACAATTGTTTTCTTGTATGCGTAATTGTTCATCGTATATTATTATAGTACTGACAAATTTGCCCTTTAATAGCAAACCTTCACAGTCAGGGAATGCAATGGGTGTTAAGATAAATCTAAATATATACAGGCAAATCTTATCTCTGTGGTCTCTGGCCAATATTTGCTACTGCCTTATTGAATGGATTGACACGCGTTTGTCTTACTGACATTTAGACAAGATGCATCATTTACATTTTGTACGAATATACAATTGAACTATAATTTTCTTATAAAAGGAAGACTACCCATTGATGCACACTTGAGAGAAATGTAGTCGAGTTAATTGAATTGACTTCTCATTTTCTCTGCTTAGTCAGTTTCATACCACCTGTCATCCAAATGCCTGTAGTACTTGTTTTGCAGGTGAGACAAATTAGAATAACATGTTATTGAGGAGTTATATCTATAAATTGCAACTATTAAAGCAATTGTTGCCTTCAATGTAAAAGAGATGCTTAGTTGTTACTGCAGAATTCAATACATGATGTAAAAATACATGCGTATTTTTTCTATTAAAATCCGGTTTTCCGCTGTCACAAATATATTGCGTAATTTTAATACAAAATTAAGGTTTTTAAATTCTTCATTAATAGAAAATAATTAATATTTACAATTTATGTCGTACCTTAAACCTTCTTCTTGGAAATTTAGTTATTCTCAAGTATCTCAAGTCTAGTAGACACTAACTCCATTCTGACATCTGAAGCTGAAGAAGTTCCACAGAATACTTAATCCAGTAAGTAACTTTCTACTTTTGGAAAGAATTGAAAACGCAGTCATGAGGTTTCGATAAATAAAGCAATTATAAAATTGCTGACTGCATTGTAATTGTGTGAAGCTAATATGGTAAGCATGTAACAGTTCACTCCAAGTAATAACTATTGTATTGTACGGAGTGAACTATGAAATTTAATAAAACATTTCTATCAGCCATCACCTAAAGAAGAAAGAGTTCAAGTTATAATTCCATAACGAAAATTACATTCCCAAACCTGTCATCTTAATCTTAACAGCAATTTAAACTTCATAAATTTCAAACTTGCAATGAATGCTCTTCACACAAGAGAATTTTCAATTCATAGGACAAGTCGATAAAGAAGTGATGACTGAAAAGTTTTTTCCTCTCGACAAAACACTTTTAGAGTTGGCAGTGAATGACAGAATAAGTATTAAATAATAATTTGTTTGATGACACTTACAGATCAGAGTTGCTGTGCCATCGTTAACAAGCTCTCCTCATGCCGTCATGCCTCTTCAACAGAGCCTGTTGAGTTTAAAATTCAGATGACAATGCGCTTATATGAATACGATCGAGTGTGTTCAATAAATATCGATTAATTATGTATTATGTATCTTAAAAACTCCTTTTATACACAGAAATTTGACATTTCTTGACTACTGAAGTTGTCCGTGAAAAAATAACTCCATTAGACAAGATTCAAGAACGTGTGCAGTAGGTATTTACTATGAGGCACACTTTCTCTGCTATTTCCCTGCTGATTCATAAATTTTGCCATTTCCTTTCCGGGAGAAAGCGGATTGGTGTGCATTTCCCGGTTGTGTTTCGACGATTTTTACGGCGTAAGATGCATAGTACCCTACATGGTAATGAACATGTGCTCCTCAATTTAATTATTCCGTAGTTATCAAGATTTAATGGCGAAAACAGCCTGTTGAATGCATATTCGGATAATGACATTGAATTAGCAGACGAGACGAACAACAATCCTATTAAGACGGTGTCATAAAATTGTCTGACAGATGGAATAACAAATTGGGATTTGGAAATGCATAGACTTTTTAATGGGACACATAATGCATTAATTCATGCTATTTACATTGGTTGCGATCTGAGACAAAATACTTCAAGGATATGTCCAACAAAGTTTTAAGTAATGTGCGTATATATTCTGTAGTATGAGTTTGTGCATCTACAAGATTATCCAGTTAAACCGTGTTATTTATATCGTTGGCTTTGTTTCGGGCTTTTGTTTGGAATAATACCAGAAGAAAAACATTCTAAGCTCTTAACACCCCATGTGTAAATGATATGATTAGCTTGATTAGCACATGAACGAGGCATGGGTAAGTGTTAAATGAATGGGATATGATACCTATCAAGTGAAAAACATCTCATGTGTACTACATATGTGCTTTAACTAATCGATATCCGGAAAGTTACCTGACTGTTGACTAATTAAGCTACTTACAATTTTTAAACTGGACTATGCTACAAACTCGGACAGCAGAAACTTACTTCAGCATAAGTCATAAGTATTCTTGTTTTTTCTTACAAACTACAACTTCACTCACCTGTGTCGTCAATTGTACACGCGTCATTCTCATTTCTCGTGAGTGGATCATAATCATATTATTCATATTCATCCAGGTAGTCAGTTAGAAGTTTTCAAATATTACTGGCAAAACAAGTTCTGTCAGTAATATGAACATACATACACGGCAAGCAAGCTCATTCCGATCGGTGAGTCATTCCACAAGCGATTTGAATATAAATACTTGGAAAATACCTAATTGAGTTTATTACTGGTAGCATCCGCTTGTTGTGAGTCCATTAGGAAACAAATTAAGTAGAGTAGCCGGAAAATACCTGTAACATGAGACTGTTTCATTCATTCTTGATTGCGATGCGAAGAAGAAATTGCTGTATGCTTGGAAAGAAGGTCCTTCTAGCGTTGAAACTACACGAGTTCATTGATATGAATAACTGCGTAAAGCACATGAAATGTGTTGTTGTATTTCGTCTAAATAATTGTTATTCAGTAGACTAGTAATAACAACAATTATTCAGATAAAACTGGATGCAAATGAGAAATAAGGGCTGTGTTATTGCAGCAGCTTCCACGAAAGGAAAATTTTGTTGCATGCCCTCGAGAACGGGATATGTAGTTCTGTAGTTTTCGAGACTTCATATTTCATAGTGCAAATTACAATGGGAATGACGTAAGCGTCGTGTGATACTGTGATATGAGGGGTGGATTGGGACTTTAATAAAAAGACCTCGCACATTTCATTCCACACACACAACTTGCCAAAACACACA
>JAQGAC010001165.1:0-15427 GCA_034696585.1 Isotomurus maculatus | reverse complement strand
TAGTAACAAAATATTATTTCGTCCTTTTAAGAGTGCATGTTAACTTCCTCACCTAAGATGCGCTTTTTCTCCGGAATCGATTTTATTTCCAGCTTTTTGTTCTCCGGAATGGTATCTATTACCAGATTTTTGTCCATGCTTCACTTCTTAAATATGCAAAAAACTAACAGTTATAAGTAGCAGAGGACATCTGCTAAATAACGAAAACCTTTGAATATGTATTAAGTATACATAGCACGACATAAGTTGGACACAACGATTCTGTAATGCATACTTAAGATGAAGTGAAGAGAACATAAACAACCTAATTACAATTATGATTTAATTGTTGCAACATTTGAAGAAAATCTGCTGTAATCTTTAAATCTCGAGCAAAACCGTAGAGTTTGCATGAGAAAATTTTTCAGTGGTTTTTAGTCTTGAAACGTCTAAATCATTATTGCTAGTCCTTCTAGAGTTCTTACTCGGCTCAAAGCAACATAGGCTTGACGTTTTGTAAATAGTTTAGGTCCCAGGTCAATTACGGCCTTGTCACATGTAGTACCCGGATATATAAACTGTGTTGCAATAATTTAGTATTAATGGGAGTATTCGTCGTATTATCTTTCGATGTTTCTTGGCGTAGTAATCTACCGCAACACCTTCAATTGATTGTTCTTCTCCCATATGATCTAATTCTATTGTAACCGAACTTGGCAATTCCCGGTCAGTTGGCTGATCCCTTTCGTTTATCCTCCAGTTGAACGAAACCACTTTCCTTGAAGCCCCATTGACCATTCCTTTGCGAATATTAAGGTATCTACGCAACATTACTCTGGAGCCTATTCCCAATTTCAACATAGTTGGCAAACCTGTTATTTTATTATCTTGGCGCAACAGGAGGGAGGACTACTTTGTCAAAATTTATTCCGTCTCCGTACGTGTCGCTTGCGGCTAAATTGTACGCTTTTGCTACGGTTTTAGCTCCAACAACAATATATTTCGTGCAAAGGTCAACCGTTGGAACAATTCGAATTATTGAAGCAGAAAACAAACCTTTCCTCTCTCCAAATTGCCTTGAAAGTCGCTTTGTTTTTGCTTGTTATCGGTAATATTGAAGTAAACCCTGGCCAATACGTGACCATCTGTTTATTTCATTTCGAAAAAAGGCATAACTTGAAGTAAAGCCTAAAATTTTTAACACGTCTAATATCAATAATTTTTAACACGGCTGATATAAATAATAGCCTGGTATGTACTTGTTATAACTTCAATATTCAAATGTGTGCGTGGCTTGCATTTGCATATAAATAATACATTTAACACAAACGTTTTAATGCCCAATGTGGTACACTTGAAAATTTTGGTAAGTTTTAGCAACATATCTTGTCAGAGAAGGTTTGCATTATGCTGGAACTACTTACAATGCTAAGAATTTTCCCGAGGTCTAGTAACACAGATTGGAGTTGCAAGTTAATTGTTAAATGAATAGATTAAGAATGAAGCCTAAATATATTCCTTAGCAACAACAGAAGCCAATACTACAACTGAAATTCCGTTGTTAAGGAAGCTCAATACTGCAGAACGTATGTACGATTTACTGAAATATTGCTCATATGGAACGTTTGCAAAAGAGATGACCAAAATCGGTTAAATTATTTATGATTTATGAATATAGATGCATAGTAACCGTTCGACACAATTTTCGAAATCGTGTGAATTGGTGCATTCAGAAAAAGCCTTGAGTTCTTAACCGATTTGCTTGAAATTTTTTTTAAACGTATATAAACAGTAGAAGCAAATTTTGAGAATTCAAGAGCGTGTCAGCTTAATCACCACCTTAGCAACAACAAAAATAAAATTTGAATTTGAATTTTCGTTGCTCAGGAAGGACAAATATGCCAAAAAATATTAAAGCGGATTTAAATGCATGTCGTCCGTATGGAACATATTTGTAAAACTTGTGGATTGGTGCATTTACAAAAATCCTTGAGTTTTCAACCTATTTAAATGAATTGTTTTTTAAAATAACTACTACTAAATTAATACGTAATCTATGGTTTTGAACTACCCAGACGCTCTTAGAACACGATGCAGGTAAAACCATTCTGCATGTGTTATGACGCTCGAGCACGACTTAAAGGACGAAATTAACATTAAAATAATTAATGACTTCACCGAAATGACGCTAATATAACTACGCTACGGTATTAAACAAGACAACTGATTGAAACTGACAGAAACTCCGAGAACATGGTGTGGTAAAACCATTCTGCATGTAGATTGACGCTTGAGTACGATTACATGGATAACAAATCAAAATGAAGAAATCAAAGAAATCAAAATAGAACAAAATAAAATAGGCAAATATACATTATAATGTCAAAAAGGCAACTGCTGGTTGAAACTGAGGCAGTGCTTAAATCAAATCCTAAATTAAACTCATAATGTAAATAATCATGACTATTGTAAGGTAACAACGTTGTTGCTGATGATAGCAGCTGACGATTCGTAGAATGATTAGCTTGGTGCGCACTTTCTTTTAAGAGTTCTTGGAATCAGCGATGTCCGGGGTTGGGGAGAGTGGCGGTGGAGTTAGGGCGAGGCTTATTAGGTTCAAGTCTGGGGGATGGGCATGATCATTGTCGGAGTCATCGCCGGGACCTGGAGTACGAGGGCGATCGACCGAGGGGCGACGACGAGGATCTTCGTTAGGGGGAGGGACATCGTCGCTGTCGGAGTGGTTGTGGCCTGGAGTTGCGGGGTGGCTAATGGGCGGACGACGACGAGATCCCACAGTAACTGGAACGCGTCTGCTGGGTCGTGGTAGGCCTTCCAGGGTACGGATTCTCTCGTCGTATGAGCTCATCATGGAGTAGAGGGCTGTCATTTCTAACTCAAGAATCTCCACGCGCGGTGTCAGCGAGCATCGGCGTTCTTGGTAACTGGTCATGGTGGCTCGGAGGTTGAAAGTTTCCGTGCGTGACTGAATGCGACTCATGGAAGACTCAAGCACGCGAAGCCTGCGGTTGATAGTGGCAGCGAGCGAGTGCTGGCGGAAGACTGAGTCCGCAAACTGCATCCAAAAGTCACGCTCAGGCGTAGGGAGTCCCCTGAGGTCATGACTCAGCTGCACGGGCGGAACTGTGGGGGGTGTGGCTGGGCCGGGTGAGGTCCGACTGGACCTAACAGAACGACGAGACATGAGGATTAAATTACGTACTTCATAAATGAGAACAGTTAAACGACACGGTTATCTGCCAATGGATCCATGGTGAGGAGGCGAAGGGCAGAAGAGCACGCATTATTTACGCGTTGGAGTTCGTCTAGTATTTCGTTTTGCACATCGATTATGCGTTGAATGTCTATTGAGTTCTGCCGATCAAAGGCGAGGAACTCAGCACGAAACTGATTTTCTAGGTGCTGGAAATCCTGTACCGTGGCCCAGTTGCCTGAAAAAATGGGTGGTACACGAAACAAATTCGTAACGAAGGAATAAATGCGTGAGCAGATTCGAACGATCCAGCACTGTGGAGGTTGTCGAAAGCTGGAGGACTGAGGAAGCACTGAGTTTTTTGTCTGTAAGGTGGAAACTTGTGTCTCAATGTCTACTAGTCTGGCACGGATGGACCTCAACTCTTGTTGATAATGCCTGAGGGTAGAGAACTGTGTAATATAATGAAAAGGAGGGTCGAACAGGCCCCGAGGAAGTAGGCACAAATGGAGTAAATGCCTTTGGTCAGTACAGCGAAAGCTGGGAACAAGCGGTGTGTATGATCAAAATGATCGAATTTTGGGATAAGAAGGATAACTTGGTCTGTTGGGGGACTATACGGGGGGGAGGGTCGTCGGCAGGTAAGTCAGAACGAACTCGAGTAGATTGTTGAGGTCGAGGATGAACTCGGAGGACTTGGTCAGCTCGATCCATAGGAGACGAGATCGTGTGTGTGAGAGTTGGTGTGAACGGGAAACTGAGGAAGAATTAGGGGCGGTGGGGTGGGGATGGCATCGAGAGAGTCTGCAGACGAGAACTCTGGAGAGCTCGGACGTCGTGGCGAAGCTGAATCACGTCTTCTTGTGTCTTTTGCTGTTGGGTATGAAGCTCTTGAAGCTTATCATACGTCTCTCCTGGGGAGGAAGGTTGGGATGGGGGGTTGGGGGGGCGTTGGGCTACGAGGGACTCTGTACGCTGCAGGAGCGAATCCTGTCTCCTACTAGAGCGTAAGAGGGCTGTGTTGTGGTAGCTGCAGAGGCCATAAAAGGCGTATACCAACTGGATGAAGTACTTCCAGAATGTATGGGAAGGGAGGAGATTGGCGTTGAGATTAAGTCTGTAGTTGAGCGTTGGGGAGGGCGAATGAGGTGCCGTGATAGGGGATGGCGGAGGAGGAGTGATGGCAGGTTGACGCCTGGGACCTGCACGTCCCCGAAAGGAAAGACCGGAATGACGACGATCGGTCATGGTGGGGATGAAAAGAGGGCAAGGTTCAGTATATGGAACGGGAGTCGCGACTGAGAAGTACTTTACGGACGAGACGGATTAATACCCGGGACTCGCGGTCGAGTTGGACCTCAATATCTGTTAACCGAGTCTCCGTGGTATCAATTCGTTGAGCTCGTGTGGTCATATATACGAGAATCTCGTAAATGGTTTTGATGATGGAGGTGAAGGGAAGCCAAAGATAGTCGGTGGGCATGAGGGAAGGTGAAAGTGGAAAAATAAGACTTGGTATAATCTGGCCATCTGCGTTGGCTGGATGTTCGTTCTCAATGGGGACAACGGTGTGTGGTAGGGGAGGCCCAGGAAGGGAGGGGGAGAAGGAACGTTGGGAAGGAATATTGGGAGATGTCATTGGAGGGTGTGAATGCTACTGACTGAAATCACTGTGGTTTGAGGAAAAGCTTAGGGCGCTTGGAAAGGGGCCCTGGAAAAAAACGCACGGGCGGCTTACGTGAACGGTCGATGGAAGTCTGAGACAGGTCCAGAGTCTCAGGCTCGGTACTCGCGTTACTAAATGTGCGAGACGACTCGGGGACGTCCTCAGGAGCTAATGACCGCACGCTGGTGACTGTTAGGTCGGATGTTGGGATTGGAGCAGGTGGTGTCACCGCACGTACGGCACTGGGATTGATCTGTGTGCTTCCGGGCGTGGAAGTTGACTGGGGGTGGTGGGTTATGTGGGCTGAAGGAATAGTTCGGTCGATTATTAAGGTGAGAAGGGAATCGTGACTAGCACACTGTTGGCTTAAGTACTAGAAGGATCGTTGGCAATTGTTCTTCAAGTCTTTCACGTGGGCTTTTGTATTGCGGGCGGAATTTGGCTCGTTTTACAAGGTCCCGAGTCTGGATGGGAGTGATTATTAAGAATAAAGAGGCATCGAGTGATGCTGTCCATAAGATGATATTGACTTTGCACAGAGGTGAGGAAGACGGGCCAGAGGCTGTGGGAGGGGTTCAGGTGTGTGCCTTTGCCGACGAAAATGCGGTAGTGAGTTTGAGGGTCAAATTGAGTTGGAAATCGGTCAAATGGAGGTGCACGAGGGTCGAGGTTGTAGTGAAAGGTGAAAGGAAAGTAGAATTTCTTCTACTGAATTAGACCGGTGAAAAGACATGTTGTAGTCTGAAGGGTGATGATGGAATGATATTAATTGTTGGAAGTGTCGAGGCGTGGGACGGTCAGAGATAAGGATGAGCATTATAGTAAGGTTCAGGGTTAGCGTCATCTGAGGTGGCTCGCAGTTTCATTGAGGTGAGCTTGATCTTACTGCGTCGCATGTTTAGGAGTGCAGACTGTCTGAGAACGGCTAAGATTAAGATGACGAAAATGAGAATTAGGAGCAGGATAAAGATGAAAGAGATCTCGTACGTGACTTCGAGGGGATTAGTGGAGGTGTCGGCTTTTACTTTTGGGAATATCGGGACCAACACGCCACATACTTTGTACGCTAACCAAATTACGCAACAAAGTAGTTGGAGCGTTAATCCGGTGGAGAAAAAGGAGAGGTGAGAGGTTAGATGAGTGATGACGGGGAATGTGAGGAGGGGTGATAAGGGTGGTGGGGCTGAAAGGTTTACGTGTGGAATGGATTGACTCCAACGATAGTTCAGCACAGAGTCCATATCTCTAAAAAATGTGGAATTTGTGACGACAGCCTGAGGAACTGCCACGAAGGCGGATGGAATCGTGTGATGAAAGGAGGTCACATTTGGTCCGTTTCGGGTGCAGGGGAAGTTAGGGGAGAGCCTTGTGGTATTATTGTTGTATCCTTTGATATCTGCGAAACGATTACAAGGAATGGTGAGAGCAAGATGACCGACCTTCGATGGGTAATTAATTTTCTGCAGAAGGCGTTTGCAATAGACTACGATAGGCCCTTTGGAATTGGCTATTATAATGTCATACGCATCAGTTTGGAGAATGTAACGAGGAGGATGGTAATCAGCTGAGCAGATTAAGTTGCATTTGCTGTTGATTTCTGCTACTGTGGTGGTGGTGGTGAGTAGGGCTTCTAAGCATGCTGGGCTGTGGAATGAATATTCGGAGTAACGAGGAACCTGACACACACCAATTTCTCCAAGACTGGAAAGTTCTGGACATTTTCACCAGAGACAAGTGCATGTGATGCTTTCATGTCTACGTGACATGTTGAACCGTGAAAGCAAACGGAAGAGGTTGCAGTCTGAGTAATTGGTATTGAGTGTTCTTCTCAATGATGGGTATTTTTATGGTTACGATCACCTTGGTAGGTGAGATGACACAGGTTGCTAGTGGGGCGGTAAGGTACTTGGAGATACTTTGGGTTGGGATTGACAGGACGAGTGAGTTTGCTTTTAAAAGCGGATTGAGGTAATTGAGATCTCTCTCTAGCGATGCTAAGGGTATTATTGCTGTTGGAATGAGATGGTTTCGGCAGTCGCTTAATGTCTTTAGCCAGGTAGTGGTGGAAGTGAGGGCATGCATGACGGTAACAACCTGCACTAAGGCATCAGCTTCACCTAAAACTTGTCTCTCGAGTAACTTCTCACCTTTGGCCAGAAGGTCAGAAGCATGGGATGCGGAGAGGAGAGATTCATTGAGTGCCTTGGCAACCTGTGCCTGATATTCATTTAAGACTTTGGTCTCCCGTACTATGTATGTGTGTTCATCGTGCACTTGCTGTTGTAAGTTGCTGACGAAGTTGGCTAGCTTTTGTTCATCGACGAATAAATGATCCACAGAACTTTCTTGTGCAAACCCGCAACACCAGCTGTAGAAGTTAGCGATGAAGTCCAGGGACGTTTTGTTGCGCGGAGGATGACTGTAATTGATGGGGGGGTTAATGTGCCTTAACAGAGACTGAGTGTCCTCCAGGATAAAGTTGATAGTCTTGAATTGAGGGGTATTATTTAGCTCCTGAGAAAACGTAATCTTATCGAGTGTGGTGAAACCAGGGACATGCATTTCGTATACCGGGGGGAATGAGAACTCATTGACGGTTTCAATGATGGCAGTCACCGGTGTGGGAAGGCTGATAACACGGTAAGGGCCGTAATAATAGGACTTCGTTAACTTGGGGGAGATTCCTGGTCTACGAGCTAATTTGCAACACACCACAAGGTCCCCAACCTGAAAAGAGTGGTCTCGGCGTGAAGTGTCGTGGTACGTTGAGGCGACGACTTGAGACACTTCTATGTTCTCTCGAGCCAGTTGTCGGGTTCGGGTAAGTTCCGTTAGCAAAGCGTTCAGGTCAGAGAACTCGCTTTCTTTAAACGCCGCTTCCAGGGGAAGGGTGGCTTCTCTACCATATACCAGGAAGAATGGAGTGAAGGTGGTGGTCCTGTTGACGCTGGAATTGATGGCGAAGGTGATCAGAGGAAGCTGCTCACACCAGTCAGTCTGTCTTTCGTTTACGTACATGGAAATGCACTCATTGATGACTGCATGACTTGTTTCTACTTGGCCCTGAGAGGCTGGGTGGTAGCTGGTGCTTAAGCTGTGCTTAATGTCCAGTTGCTTGGCAACTTGTCTGAAGAAATCGGACGTGAAGATATTGCCATTGTCGCCTTGAATTATTCCTGGTACACCATGTCTGATAATTATGCACTCGATTAGAAACTTGACGAGTGTGGGAGTGTCTGCACGTTTAATTGCACGCGTCTCGATCCACTTAGAGACGTAGTCTTTGGCAGTGATGATGAGTTTGTTCTGCTTGCGGGAGGTGGGGTAGGGGCCAGCAACGTCTATTTGGATGCGGCCAAAGACTTGCTCAGGAATTGGCATGAACTGCATGAGCCTCTGGGGCTTATGTTTGTCCACCTTCCTCACCTGACAGCCGTAACAAGTTTTACGTAAGTTATAATTTCTTTACGCATCCCCGGCCACCAGTACCTACGGCGAGCTTTGTCGTAGGTCTTAGCGATGCCTCCGTGACACGAAAGGAGGGAGTCGTGACATTCTTCAAGAACGGAGGTCGTTAGACTTTTAGGGATGACAAGCGTATTCTTGTCGTTTCTACTGTTGCGAAAATAAAGAATGTCGTCCTTCAGAACGAAATTAACCTTTAGACGTGGGAAGAAGGCATTGTTTAAGTTCACGATGATGTCGAGGTCGGCTGGGTCCGCCTTTTGAGCTGCAGAGTGTTCGAAATTTTCAGCTGCAAGAGTGGCACGTCGTACGTCTCATCGGACTCCTCATCATATATGGTGGTGGGAAATCGGCTAAGACAGTCGACGATCGCGTGCTTTTTACCGCTGACGTGGTGGATACCCACTATATCATACTCCATCATGGTAAGGGCAATGCGGCTGAGCTTAGGGCTCAGTTCTTTACGGGACGATTTGAGCAGGAAGCAAGCGGCATGATTGTCAGTGTAGATTTCGATTGGGTTGCCATAAATTAACGTCCGCAACTTCTGGAGGCTCCATGCAATTGCTGTCAGTTCTAGTTGCATTGTAGTGTAATTACGCTCTGCAGGGCTGAGAGTTCGGGAAATGAATGCAACCGGATTCTCAGTGCGCCCATCCAACTGGAAAAGGGCAGCCCCAAGCCCCAGAAGGGATGCGTCAGTTTTGAGGATAGTTTCTCGCCCAGGATAGAAATGGGACAATATAGGTCGGGAAAGTATGACACAATCAAGCTCATCAAAACTCTGTTGGGCTTCTTCGGTCCATTGGAATGGCAGTTTACTTGGGGAGGTGAGTCGCTGTAGCGGGGAGGCCTTTAACGCGAATCCCGAAATAAACTTCCGGAAATAGCTGAAGAGTCCGAGGATCTGCTTTGTTTGACGGGCTGTCTTTGGATACGTGAGATTGGCTACTCCAGACAGCTTAAAAGGGTCAGGTGAGACTCTGTCAGCACTTATAATGAGACCAAGGATGTTGAGGGATGGGAACATCATCGAACATTTAGCGGGCTTAAAGCGGAGTTTTTCTCCCTGTAGTGGCTCGAACAAAACTTTAATGGTTAATGAGCCGATAATATTATCGTCGACGTACAGCAGACATACCGTAATTTTCAGGTCACTGAGAATTGTGTCTAGCAACCTGTTGACTGCAGCCGGAGCGTTGGAGAGGCCGAAGGGCATGACAGTAGGTGCAAATGTTCCCTCTCGGCATATTATTGTGGCTTTCCGTTGGGCTTCCGCACTCATGGGTACTTGCCAGTACCCGGCACTGAAGTCAATGCTGGAGAAGAATCTGCATCCTCAAAGATGGTGTAGGATATCATCTATCCGCGGCAGTGGGTAATTAACCTTTCGTGTGACCGAGTTGAGACTGCGGACGTCAATGACGAAGCGCTTGGCTCCCCACGTGCCGTCTGAATTCTTCTATAGAGCGATAAAGCAAGGACTGCACCAATCTGACTGAATTGGTCGAATAACCCTTGCCAGCCAGGGCCAGCATGTCTATGTGCACCTTTATCTTATCATGCACGGCTTCTGGATGGGAAAACTGGCGGTGCTTGATAGGTGGTGCGTCCCCTGTGTCAATGTCAAACACGATGCGATTTGTGCGACCAAGATCATATTTGTCCCACTGAAAAAGTGAGGAATGAGTTTGGATTAACGACTTGAGGGAGACTAGTTAGTCGTCTGAGATATGAGGAGAGATATTCAGCTTTGAGATGTCCACGATGGAAGCGTTTGAGTGGTTAAGTGGTCGAACTTCGGAAATTCTGGGGGTCTGGAGCGTGGAATAATTAATAGGGACTGGGAGTATCTGCGTGTCAGTGTCTCTGAAAAAGGATAGGGTCGCCTTAAGTTCCGCGGGCAGGGTTGAAAGGATATCCCGTCGACTTTTTGCGAATGGAATAACGCCGAGTGAACTTGACGTGATCTGCGAGTTCAAAATGTCAATGTGACAGTTATAGGACTCAAGGAGCGGAGTGGGGGTGTCTCTGATGTGGATTCTGACGTCGAGGTTGATGTGGGTTCTGATGTGGGTTCAGACGACGATGGAGATGAGTCGAAGTAAAACTGCACCCGACTGGTTGTATGGGCAACCTCGCGTGTCAGTCGAGGAAGGTCTTCGACGTGAGTGTGTGGGTGGTTAAACGCGCGAGGCAAGGCCGGAACGAATTGATGATATAAGGTCGGACGGCATTGAGAGATGAGCGTAGCTCGCGGATGTGTTAGGAGCAAGTGGTGATGCGTCAGGTGTTGGTGAATGGGTGGTGCGGAAAAGAGCGGTCTGGAGGGTGGGGGAGCGGCAATGGAATAAGATCGCTGTGGTTGGTTGGCCTCGCGTTGAAGAGGTAGAACGGACGCGATGGGCCTTGAGGGAGTGTGTTGGGCGACGTAATGAGGTTGGTGTGGCTGAGCCACCTCGCCTCCAGAGAGCGGGGCGTGTGTAGGGGGCTGTGAAAAAGAGTCAGTGACAATGGTATGAGAGGGTGGAGGTTGGTTTGCTCTTGGGTTTGTAGCCACGGACGAGCTCAGGGAAGCATCACGCCTGGTAGAAGTGTGTGAAGCCGAACGATGACTTTTGGAGTTGACCTGTGTGTGGCTGGAATTTCGAGCAAGGTTTTAAGACAAGTTGGGAATTGTGACAGTAGTGGAGACGGCTTCAGGAGGGCTTCCTACGATGGATGGCTGAGCACGATGTTGTAGGGTGGTTAGGGGAGGTAGATTGCGTGGGCGTGGAGTAGGTACTTGAGGGAGATTTTCCAGTAAGTTCGGTGCAAGGTAGCGAGATTCCTCGTTATCTGCGTTAAAGATGCGAGACGGACGTGCCAAACCGTGGGATTGGGATCTTACGTGCGGTGGATGTGTGGTAGTATCCTGCGAAAGCATGTCTAGACGAGCGGTGTCTGGGTTGGCCAAAAGTGTGGACTGTGCAATTGGCTCTGCGCCAGGTGTTGGCAGTGAAGACCCTGAGGGGAATGGTTGACGAAGCACTGTGACTTCTCCGGAGTCGGAGGAGTGCGAATTGCCGGATATAACTGTTGAATTAGGATATGTCGTGATGAGCGATGACGTCATGTGGGAAATACGAGAACTGCTGGAGTCTGGGTGTCCATTGGATAAAGCGGTGGGGCGAGTGATCGCTTTGCGAGAAAGGGATGAGTCTGAGGGTAATGATTGGTCATTGGAGTGCGGATTGATGGGTGTGGTGTCAGCTTGAGGGTTACGCGATGCAGGTGATGGGAGGTATCGGACGGACTGAGTTGGCGTGAAGACGTCATCAACGAGAATTGAGTCAGCTCTCAGGGAGTGGTTGTTGGGTGGCCAGGGTGAGGTAAGTGCGCTCACATTGTTGTGTAGGTGTGGTTGGTCAGGAGCCTCATGATACGGGCCTAATCACGGGCTGTGTGTGAGAAGGATGCTGTGAGATGAAGCTGGAGTACGTTGAGGAAGTTGTGGGGATGAGTTTGACGATGCCGCAGGGGTCATGGGTGGTGCGGACAGAATTGCGAGAGTAGTAGATGTAGTTGAGGGGGGACGACCTCGAAGCTGGTTGGGGCGCGCGATGCGAGCTTGCTGGTCATCTTCATCGTCTGTGTCACTGGTGTTGGAACCGTTGGGGTCGTCCGAAGTACAGAGACGTATGGTTACTACGGGATTATGGTCAGATGAGCTGCTGGACAAGGTGGGTGTGACAGTGGTTTCAAAACGTGACGAGTTGAACAAGTTACGCACGCGGGCGAAGAATGAGCTGGTCTCATGGTCAGGGTCACCCATGGCACTCCGGGGGGTGGGTAGAGCGGGCGAGAGGACGGAGAACTTACAGCATATCCACCAAAATATTAGGTTTAAGGCCGAGGTTGAGGTGAGGTGAGCTTTGAGTGATGAATTAAGAGCGACAGACCGAAGGTGTTGCTGATCTCGCATGCAGTTCAAGACTGCTTTATTAAGGTGGAATGTAGCACCTCTGTACCTGTAGACTACCACTGCATAACCTATGTTATTAATCCTAACAATACAATGAAGAAAATTTCCTACCAGCAGAACTTGTTGTGGCCACCAACTCACTCTCTAGCTTCTTTCGAATCTCTATAACTTCAACATCTTTCTTTTGATCTTCCTTAATTCGAATTAATAAATCGTTATGATAGGTTAACCCTAACAATGGAATATAGACATCCCTGTTTCCTTCGAGAAGATCAGGCTCTATAGGAAATGGATCTACCGGCGCTCGCGAAAGACAATCAGCTACAGTGTTCTTAACATCTTTGCAATGAATAATTATACATCCCCATTCTTCAATTTCTTGTGCCCACCTAGTCAACTTTCTACGCTGGTTATGCATGGATTTGAGATAAGTTAAAGCAGAATTATCCATGATTACAGTAAATTCTTCACCCCAAAGAAACTCCTTAAACTTATTGATAGCCCAAACTATCGCCAAACACTCTTTGTCACATGCACTTAACTTTTTCTCTGCATCATTTAAACCTTTACTGGCAAAATAAACTACGCGTTCTTTCCATCAGGATATTGTTATAACACAGCACCTACACCAACATCACTAGCATCTGTTCTAACAAAAATTGGCAACTCATAATCGAGAGATTGGAGTAAAACTTCTTTACACAGCTTCTTTTACTTAACAAATGAATCTTCTTGGGCTACAAACTTAACACCTTTCTTACAGACTATACAACGGAGCTGCTATCGTTGAAAAACCCGAAATAAATGAACTATACCATACGCACATACCATGAAATCGTAACACATCTTTAACATTCCGAGGTTTAGGAAAATCAAATATCGGTTTAGGAAAATCGACTATAACTTTCTCTGGTTGCTTAACTAACCCATCTTTCGTAACTACATGACCCAATAAAACTTGTTTCGTGGAAAAGTACTCTTACGTTCGGATTTATTATGCGGTTGTAAAGTAGGAAACAAGCTTTGCTTGAGTTTGTTATGTATTTTGCGCTCATCACCAAGCGAAAGACGATTTGTGATTCAAGTGATCCATAAATTATCTTTCATGAATTAAGCTTTCAAGTCTTCTAAAAATGATACCTTCACAGACTTACAATTGACAGAAGTTTCCTTATTATATTTGGTCATGAGTTCTCCAAATCTTGAACCCCGTGTTCATAATGCAGCAGAAGTTGAGAAACTATGACCAAAGACTAGGTCGTAATGTTTAAAATGTAATGAACTTAGCATCTTTTCAAATGACATGCCCAAACCTTTAAAACATATTATGAATGTTCACGAAATCGTTAGCTAGTTTCCATTTGCGAAATTGCACTTTCTTCGATTGTTATTGTTACCATCCATGAGGAAAGCAATACCTTCAAAGTTGTATCCATTAATGAAACCTCCTTTTTCGTCAATAATACATTCCGTCAAATTAATCGAATTTGAACTAATTACGCGGGTCTACGATGTCTTTCGCTTAGGCGAGGAGCGCAAAATACATAACAAACTCAAACAAAGCTTGTTTCCTACTTTACAACCGCATAATAAATCCGAACGTAAGAGTACTTTTCCTCGAAACGAGTTTGATTTATTGCTTTTTGTGTCGTGATGTATTCACAACTCTTGCATAAATAATAACGGATGTAATTTTAATTAGCCGTATAATTACTTTTTCCGGGCTAAAAATACCTGGTGGATTCAAGTTTAAATGATACCTACATATTACTGCATAGCTTAGTATTCAAATATCCACAAATTTTTAAAGGCCGATAGAGACAGAAAATTCTAACGAACAAATACTTTGTCCCTCTACCGGTTTATGCGTAAAAGATAAGTTGGATACCAGATATGAAGTCTGCCGATCCGATCTTAGTTACTGAGATTACTTATTGCCGGGTTATTTAATCGGGTTGAAATTTGGTAAACTTTATCTTAGTGTAAATGAGAAGATTTTGGAGTCGATCGGTAAACTCGGTAACTGATTAGGGTCAATAGTGTTCCACCCGATGTGCTTTTTGCTTCAAACGGAACAATAAGAATAGTTTCATCAAAGAGTTCAATGTTGATTACGAAATCGTGTGTAAAGTAATTGTTCATATGATGCATATGCTCCTCAAAATTCCGTGAATAAACAATTATATCATCAATGTAAACAAAACAAAACTTATTAAAGTATCCTTCTAATACTCTATTCATCAAACTACCAAACGTAGCAGGAGCATTCTTCAAACCAAAAGGCATTACTAACCACTCGTACAAAGTACCATTACCATAAAACGCTGTTTTCTTTATGCTATTAGGATGCAATTTAACTTCTAAAATCCACTCTTCAAATTAATCATAGAATATACAACACCGGTTGGAATTCTTCGAAGAATAACATTCGCATTTGGCATTGGAGTGGAATTTAGCTCAGTTATTTTATTGAGCGCCTTATAGTTAACAGACATTCGCCATTTCCCAATTGGCTTTGGTGACAAAACTACGTTAGAACCGTACGGAGACTGACAAGGACGAATAAGACCGTGCGTTAGTAAATCATCTATCTGCGTTTGAAATTCTTCAGCTTGTTTCGGGGGATATATTCTAGGCGGTTCTTTATGTCTAGGCCATTCAGGCACCTCTATCTTATGAACTGCATAATCGGTCTGACCAATACTGTCATCTGTTCTACACACCGTTGGAAACGAAGCTAATAAAGATTGAATTCTATCTTGTTGCTTTTGCTCTTCTGGATTTAAATTTCCCACTAAAATGAATTTACCACTAGCATTATCTAACTTAAAAATTTGCTTTGGATCCTCCACAAAATAATACTCACTTTTACTTAACACTGGAACAATACCATACTTGCATATCATATCATTTCCTACAATGACGGAACACATTTAATCTTTCACGACCATAAACTTGTGCTCAAACCTCTTAAAACCTAATTGAATTGGAAGAACTACTGATCCTACTATTGACACTTTCGTCTTATTACCACATTTAATATCCACGCTATCTTTAAAATCGTTTTAGCCCAGGTAATTGGGCTTATGGGAGTACGTAATCCGTCCATCCGGACGTCTGTCTGTCGAGGATGGAACTC
>JAQGAC010001164.1:0-15428 GCA_034696585.1 Isotomurus maculatus | reverse complement strand
AGAAGTGCACACATATTTGCTTTCAATAAAGAGCTGTTGCTCATAAAATCACACATGCAACTCGAGCCGCTTTTATACAATAGCAGACTCACTGTACAATTTGTAATTAATTAATCTAATCAGTACGTTACCGGGAATTTATTATTTATAAATCAACTTGTTGTGTACCCTTGTCCATGTAGTATGTGCACCATGAGCTTTCTTTTCTCCCGTGAATTTCATATTTTCGTTCGTATTTTCTGCTAACAATGAGCACTTTTAACTCCTCCTTGCTTAAGTATATAGGTGTACGGACGGCGGATTCTGCATTGTTAACTTGACGTGTAGTTAAGTTTATTAGGTTTGAAATAATGCAAATCCGAAATTCGTATATTGTATAAGCTTAAGTGGTATGCTATGTAATGTTATGTTTAAAACGAACAAACCTTTCATTAGTGTGGCACAAGAAAGTGTGTCATCGTAATGACTTATGCGTAATTGTGACATGCATGTCATGAGCCTTGATCAAGTTTACGACATAACGTTGTGATAGCTATTTAAGCGAGAGAAGATGCACTAATAAATACAGTTAGCATGAGACAGTTAATCACTGATCATCTAGTCGTCACATTGGTGAAGAATGCGGTGGTTCGAAAAGTACATCACTCACTACCCAGCGAGTCAAATCACCCCATTGTTATTCAGAATGAAGATTCATCGCTCTGTAATTCTTGTATTTCCAAGAAAAATTTCAAGGAAACCAGAAGGACTACAGCAGCAGACTTGAGAACATCTTCACAAATCTTCTTCATTTTTGCTTTATCTTTCTTGGAATCACCTAAAAATTCAACATCATCATTTTACCCATCAAATTCTACTTTCCACCATTTAGGAGATGAGGAGGAAGTGAGATCAACAATGAGAAGTTCAACCAATCCAGCCAAACCTTTTCAACTGTAATCGCGTGTGTTGAGACGCCACAGACTAGTCACCTGCTTAAAAGCGCTTGAGAAGATAGTTGATGTGGTAGGTTCTGTAGAAGTCCATCCATCTTTAAGCACAACACTCATCAACTGAGGAAGAAATGAGTCGGACGTCACCATTCTTCTCATCAGCAGAATTATAAAAATTACCGTTCAAATTCATTCATCGTCATGCCATTCGAGATCAGTGCATTAAATGTAGAGTACGCTACTACAGGAGAATCAAGAGTATCAATGTCTGCCGAAGGAGCAGCTGTGAAGGATTCAAGCCCGAGAATCCAGGACTGGCCTGACGAAAATAATCAAGACGCCGAGACAGTCTCCAGAAGAATATTGCATGGAATAGTTATAGAAGAATGCACTGACGAGGAACATAATTGTGAGACATGAACGAGGAAAATTGCTGCGACTCACTCAATTCGTCTTCTGGATTAACCATCACTCCCACTCTCCACAACTTCGCCAGAAACTTTCCCGTGATGCTATCTGTTTCTGTTAATTAGTGATTTAAAATCAGATTTCTCTGTTAATTTTTGGTAACACATTGATTTCTCTAGGAAATTTTGATTATAAACTAAATTGTGAGATTAAGATTAAACTCGGAAATGTCAGGAGACATTTGTTTTCGTCGTTGGGGGTTGTGACACAACGAAGTGTGTCATCGTAATGATTAATGTGTAATTGTAACATGCATGTCATGAGCCATGATCCAGGTTACGACATAAGGTTGTGTTAGCTATTTAAGTGAGAGAAGATGCACTAATACATACAGTTAGTATGAGACAGTTAATCACTGATCATCTAATCGTCACACTAGAATCAAAAGCCTTTTGAGATTGCACTTAAAATGAATTTCATGGATCAAAGGATGATGACATATTTGTAAACAATATTGCGTCCGTCCTGAAATAAAAGCCAGGAGAAATAGGGAATTTGTTGATCCTACTCACTTACGTACTTATAGGATACGCAACAGACGGGTCGTTTCACATGCTGTAATTCCCGAGAGCTCGCTAAAGAAAGCATGTGAAATAAGTACTTATTCTTTCCGCACACAAAAACTATACCTCACCCAGACATACTTTCATTATAACTTTAATGAGGGGCAACCCTATAGCTGCTAGTAAAGTCGTATTCCATCGCATATTTACACACAACTACGATCTGCTGTATCTCCACTCATCCACTGTCGTCACAAGAGCGAGTCAGTTATGACAGTTTGCTGAACTCAGTGAAGTGACATTCTATTTTGCAGGTTCCACGATGCGAAGAGAATTAGAAATACTAAGCGTTGTTTTAAAATGAATATGATTTATTAATTTTTCAAGAAGACTACTTTTAGTGTAATTCATAGTTTAAAAAGCACGAGGAAACGAAATCTCACATTAAGAACATCCTGAAAGTTCCAAAAAATCAACAACTAGGTTTGTGGTTGTTGCCATTTCTTAACCCTTTGAACAAAATTATTAGTTCCATGCAGTTAGAAATTCAGGGAAACTGAAGAGTGCCGAGTGGATTCAATCTGAAAAGAAATTCTCGATGACAAATGAGAGGAGCAGAATGAAAGCTTGCGTCGCGTGTTGAGAGAAAGCAAAGGTTGACGCCAATGGTATAGCCTTTCCATTGCGAAAAAGGTTAGAACAGAAATATTTCCAGTGGGACGGCAGCTTTCCTCTTTGCTCAGAATGTCTGGTTTCCTACCACCACACAACGAAATTATTATTTATTTATTTCCAAGAAGACCGAAGTCCACATTGCATAAGGGGAAATTAATACATCAACTTGTGAGTGCTTTGTGCAGCTCTTTTCCAAAAGCACCTTGACAACACTCGGACTTCCATTCGTAGCTGCAAAAAAATTGGAGACAGTTTTCTTGCACATTCCTTCCTTGTTATTTATCTTCAGGGCAAAATTAAGGGTCTCGTTCCCTTGAAAAAATAAACAGGTAAGTTTGGGCTTCAAAATATCCCGTAATGTATGGAAATATTGGTAAATAGACGGAGTCTAAAGTCTATTGCCCACACAGAATTCACTGGACCATTTCAATTGTCAGGATTCCAGTTGGAATTGGAGCAGACAGTGGAGCGTAGGATGAAACTCATTCACAGTGTCATAACATGTCATCACACAATCATCTTAAAATGCGCACCTGAGAGCATTACCTGCGGTGTGGAAATCTTCCCGATCCTTCAGATATCCGGGAACCCTCATATTGTGACGGAAATTTTCTTCCGCAATCTCCCTGTTCCATCTCAATTCTGGGCAAAAAGACATGTCGTTGGCGTAAAGACAATAATAATCACAACTACGGAAGAGATATTGATTTATTTTGCTAAGCTAGATGATTGACAACCACCCAAAAAGTAAGAATTATTATTTTGTGTGTACCGACCTAAACTAAACAGGTTTTTGTATTGCGGGTGGTATAATTTGCGTGGTTTTACTCCGACTGTGTTGAACATAAAAAGCCTTGTAAACATGAACATCCAAATCGAATTTGGCATTACATAGTTAACTAAAAAATACACCAAATTTATATTATGCGGGTGTAGGTGCAATAGTACCAAAGAGTACCGAAGCAAATACATAACATTCTTAAAATAAGGTGTATAACCACTGTATGTTATCAACTTATAACGGTTTGTTCAAAAATCGCAGGACGTAAACTGTGCATGGCTTTATAAATCCGAAATTATGGTTTACTCTTTGAGACCCTCATGTCGCAAATTTACTTCCTGTACTTCAAAAGCACTGAGATTTGTGGATTTGGCTTGAAAATATGAAAGCACTTTTTTGGGATGAAGAGAGTCATAATTCTGTCTCACCTGTGATCGCGAGGATAAGGAAGAGAATCAGTTGACGGCGAGAAGAGCTCGACTGGGGAATAACAAGCCACAGAAGCTTCATTTATGATCTTTCCTCTGTGTGAGTCCTGATAGCTCCAAATAAAATATCAGGCAGAAAGATACAAGTGAAATGAAAGAGAAGAGAAGAGACTCGCTCCTTTTATACTTACTCCAGTTTCCACACACTTTCTCCATAAAATTTATTCCTTCATGCTTCCACATTTAATAAACAAGCTTACAGATTGATTCTTGCCGTCAACGGACTGTCAAGCTTTTGAGATATTATTCAAGCAACTTTATTCACTTTCTTGTTACATAAAAAAATGATTCACTGACCTCTAAAATCACTAGCTGTCTCTTTCGAATTGGAACATGACATTTTCTTCCATGGCATTTAATGACAATCGGAAGTAGAATCTGCCTGTTTTTAACCCAGTGCAAGCAGGCACAAGACCCAGATTTGAACACGTGTCATATATGGTCTTATAACAATCAAAAATTTATGGTTGTGCTGTTATTCCTCTCGTTCATTGTGATTGTGAAGATTCTTCAGATAAAGAAGGACGAACTTCACTCACAGGCTAACGTTCCTTGGTGCTTTCGAATATTGACGAATTATGGTCACTTCTTCTGATCTGCAATCCTATACAAATGATTGTGCAGATTATTACAGTGTTCAATAATTAATTTAACTCCCATCACGTCAATAAGCCAAGCCAACGGGGTCAATTAAACCTAAAAGTTGATTTGACAATGTGTAGAATCCTACGACTGGCGAGATATAGGATGACAGTCTATTCACTGCGAAGGGCGAATGATGTCCATAAAATTGAACTCCTCCTGTCTTTCTAAGCACGAAACAAAATATCCTGGTATTGACTTTCTGAAATAACTGCTACAGAATTTCTGCACCGGTTGTCAAAGCAAAATCGGATCCCAGAGCGTTTTAATGGCGAAGTGTGGTGTTGCCGAACGAAATTGGTAAAGGTTGTAGGTAGAGTCCTGTGTCATTGACATCTAAACATTGTGATAGATTGACAAATTCATTGTTCTTTCACTGATTTCAGCAATAATGGAGGTTGAAATGGGTCAGTGGGAAGTAAGGAGAAGGCAGATTGGCATCTGGTTTGAGGAGACCACGAAAGATCAAGACATGGCAAAGTGAAATAATGAAGGAAGGGCTTCAACTGACAGAAAGACTTCTTTTACAGAAACCCACGTAAGTATGATTATTTATTCCGTTAATAGCTGTGACAAGATCCACAAAATTACGTTTCAGGGTCTTGAGGAAGGTCTCTTTGCTGCAATTTCATGTCTTGCTTTGAATCTCTTTCTACCTCTGTAAATCTCCAATAACAGTCGAAGGTAAGTACTCCGTAGTTTTTTAAACTAATCTTGATATTGGTGATAGATGGTTAATTGGTTTTGTAGATTCTTTACAATTCAGCTGGGACCATTATCGACAGGAATTCCATCGAAGCATTGGACTATTGGAGATAATCTGCAATGCATCCTATTGCTTACAATGAGAGTGAATTTAAAGGGAGTGACAAGTAATTGCAAAAAAACATTATAGGGAATACTAGCGACCTAGGCTACTACTGAACCCTGGGTTCATTTGCAACTGAAAACATCAAAGGATAACTTGTACCGTGAATCTTAATTGCTAATGTCTAACAATTGATTGTATCATTAAATTGTAATTAAACCAATCATATAAAATTAAAGACTACATACTAGCCTTGTTTGACTTCGGATTCGCTTAAGTACATATTTGGAAGCAGGGTACAGAGTAATTCCGATGTCATTATTGTGATAAAGGACTAAGGTTGGGAGTTTATTTCAATCACGTAAATACGATGGTAAATTTCAGTGCAAGTTTTGTTTTCCTAGATAATAATAATGGCGAAATCTTCAAAGCATCAAATAAGCCTGTCCCTTCATCAAATCACAATTTAGAATCAGTTAAAATGATTCATAGCATTAGTTTCTATGAGTCCGTATGTCCGTGAATCGGTAACAAAAAGGGAGACCATAAATTCTTAAATCTCCTATTGATTTTTAAATATGCAATAATGAAAAGCTGAAAATAAGAGCTGGAAGTAGCGGCAAGAGTTCGGTGATTTTTATCCTACAAATGATTGGTCTGTCAGAAGTCTCAAGAAGTTATTCTTGAAGGATTTGAGAAAGACTTAGGTGAAAGAACAAATCTTGAGCTTGAGGAAAATAAGTTTTTAGGTTGATATCGAATGCGTGCGAGACAAAGTTTAGAGAATCCCCATCTCGTAACTTGGAACTCGCGAATCCAGATAAATCATGGCAAAATCCGGTAGAGATGGAGTTGTGCGGGAGAGAATGGAACTGAGGGCTTCTTAGCAATCCTTCGCACAATCTCACTCTCAAGTTTCTTCTGCTAATGGTAAAGTCCTGTTAAGTGTTCAAAAATTTGACGTTGGACAAAGATATAGTGAAAATCTTGTGTAAAAATGGAATCGGATTAATAATGTTCATTGTATTACAAGAGTTGGAAAAACTTTTAGCTACTCACACAAATAAACTCTAGATTGGAGGAAGTCTGATATCGGCAGAATACTTTCTTGAGTGAGCATCTATGAATTCTGACGGGCGGACAGGTTGATATAACAGAGAAATGCTGCTGATGAGGTCATCCAAACCTTTTGGACGGACTGGCCTTAGAAATGTTGACGGCAGTATTGATTATAAATCTATTTATTATTTAAGCAGCATAGTTAGTGCCAGAGTGCAAGATTACGGTGAGCTTAAAGTTAGAAAGCGGTCTGGAAGTCTTGTCCGAATATTCTGGCGATGGAAATTCAATGAAGTTTGCTAAGGGGATGATGTCTCTCAGCCTACTCAACACTCTGTTGCAAAGTATGCTTTGCATTTGATTGTGTCGCTCTTTCCTCAGCTCATCATATTTCGATAGGAGCTTTGCACTAAACTATCTCCATCGTAATTAAACAGTTAACACGACTTTATTCAATCATACGTTTGTTTGTTTTCTATCTGTAAACGAAATTCCATGAAACGACAAACACATAAGATCTTACAATTTTTACATAAAACGTGTTACTATTGCACTTAAATGATCTGAGCTACTTTGTTTTTTCCTGCGTGTTTTTTCATTTATTTTATTATTCAGTTTAAAATAATCCACGTATTGACCGTTTAGATATAATATCAGAAAACCAAAATTCCATGTTTAAAGGGGCTTGATGCTTAATTCTTTAATACTTTAAGCTTTCATAAACATTGCGCATAAAATGAATAATTCCTTCGGACATATCTACAGTTACAGATAGGACATATCATATCGGGCAGTTGATTTATTGAACGATGATTGTAATCCAATTCACAAAGTATAAGTAAACAAATGACAATTTTCTACTTTACATATTTTACGTAACAATGTTATAATCTTGTTCTTCATCCTGTTGATTATTTTGTTAAATTTAATGGATGCATATTTATCACTTCATGGAGACGTATCCAACGCTAATCATTTGATATTTACAATTCTAATGCTTAGCGTTTGTTGAGTTCATGTAAGATCTTTTGACAATTTTTTTATGTATTTCCTTAAAATCATTTACTTAATCTCTTTTGGAACAAAAAAAGATTTGCCCAGTCCTATACAGGAGCTGCACTCCATTGAGGTTTGAGCTATTTATTCACAGCCATTTATCGTTCCTTTCATAAGCAATCACACTTTAGCAAAGTCAGTTTTCGATTGATTAATCACATTCATTCAAGTAGGTTAGATGTACCTCCTTGGTGAGGTACCTCTTTATCGTTAAGTACAGTAGTTTTTTTAATTTTTTATTTATTTTACTAATTCTCTTAATTATTGCATTACTTCGCTTAGCAGGACACTCAATTAATTGTACAGTAATACAATGCGTTGTTGCGTTTACAGTAATACTTATACCCGTGTTATTACAGGTAAAGACCTGTCTTGTTTTCTTTGTTGGCCAATTGACTACTCAGCTCAGGAATTAAAACAACTTTAAAGCAAAATATTACAGCCTGGTAGATGGATGGTTTTCATATCATGATTCATCACTCACTCTCAACATTGTTCTACAATTTGTACCTCAGGTTTGTCAAAAAGTGAAAGGTTTAAGTTGAAATTTTCCTGTAGGTTTACCAATTATTACATTCTTAATAAATCTGAAATCTCTGAAGGTCATGCTGCAGATTATAAGCTTCTTTGGTGGATACATAAAATAATTCCTACTTTACCTCATTCTTTCAAAATCTCACGGTGACCATGCACTCGGAGTGGATGAAGGGGAACTTAATTCTTCCAATCCAGAGTCTGGGTCTCCGTGCGGTAAGAATACAGTCATTCCACCAAAAGCCACAAGCTTCCCAGTTTCATATGGTGTCCCAATGTATAAAGAGCGGAATACTTCTGAGAGCCAGAATTTCCCATTATGGCTAAACTGGATGCTGGCACAGGTGATACGTCTCCTGGAATATGTTCCGAAGTCAGCCTTGAGTTTCGATAAAATCCACGAAGTCTGGCATAAAATGTTCTGGCAGTTCAAATAAGAAGGAAACCCCAGTCCATGAAACAACTTTCTCCTTCCTCAGACTACCCATACAAATCAACAGATCACACATCTAATTAGCGTTTTGTGTCTAATCAATGTCACCCGTTTAATATTCCTTGTTTGATTTAGTAATTTGTTTATTTGGTTCTGGAGCCTACTTCTTCCAGACCCTCTGATATCCCACCACGGTAGTTTTCCATTTTGAAGCTCAACTGCAATCAGGAGTGAGTAAAAACAGACGAAACCTAAATTTTCTTCTTTCCAGGGCAAACAGAATATTATGTTTCACTTCCAAATATTTAAGTTTTAAGGTTTAGTACGTATGCTGCGATTGAGTAAATCTTTGCTTACAACTTACGTCTAAGGAAATACAATCAGTGTTCGGATGATTCCAGTTGCAGAGAAATCCAACGGAGTTCTCGCGATCGCTGACTCGAAAATGATACTAGAGCCACAAACTCGTGTGGGTTGAGATTTATTTGCTCTCTCACACTCTCCCACTCAGTCGATCTTCGAAACACGCATCCTTCATTAAACGTATAACATTCTTCGGATTCCGACGTGTTTGTAGCGGAAGAAATGCGAGCACATTTAGAGTCTCCCTTCACTTATCGGCCGACAAAAACCTACGTGAGATGAAATCTTGCATTTACAATTGCAGGTACTTTTCAGTGTGAATCTTAACTACCCAATACATTCCAGTTCCATGAATACGTTAAATAGTCAACAATTTTTCACAATTCAAATTTCAATAAGAAAGCACATCATAATTGTCTCTTGAATATGGCATACTATTGCAAACGAGAGCAGATCTCTCCATCCCCAAAAAATAGACTACGGTGTAACTTATGGTACACAGGATGAAGAAAGGGCTTCAAGGGAGGAGCTAGAGATTCTAGCATGCTTCCGTTGTCCAACAGATGTACGCCTTCGTTCACCGTATTACGCGACCGATTTTTGCAACTGTTTTATCTCGACCGGGTTAGAGAGAAGAAAGAAACAGGAAATGTACATTGAAGGAGTGTATTACGTCAGAGGGGACAGGAGCAGCTTTTAGCTGTTGCAGAGAGCCTTCATTGGAAGTAAAACGTGTATTCTTTACGTAGGGCTTTGTGAAATTGATGTTTTAGTTCTTGTTTCATTTTAGTTCACCTCCACGAAGTAAAGAGCCCCACAAATCAACTCCGATAACTGTTTATATTTTATTCGTTGAACGTGTGAACCATAACTGTTCATGTATATTGTAACGAGTCCACCCGCATGAATTCTCCTTATGATGAAGCATATTCAACGCTCCCCAAGAAAAAGCACTGTCAGAGGTAAAGGTAAACCTTGACCAATTCGAAGAAACCAAGCCAAGTAAAATTATCATTCTGGGAATAGGAATGCAAGAGATCCGAAATTCAAAACTCCGTGTCCACGAATACTCGTAAAGATGAATAAAATGTGTCCAAGGAACAGGGAAGTTTTACAGTTTGTTTGAGATTAATGTGAAGGCCGGGATGCCGGGAATAGAAAGATTGTCTAAGTTCGTGGAATCTATTGGAAGCAAATTCATTAGCCTTAAAGACACAAAAGTGTTGTTACATATAAACATTACTATACTGAATTCAGATGATACTGAGAGTCAAAGGGTCAAAGTCAAAGCACGTACGTGCGTTCAGCCGAAACTTGATTTCGTGTTTTTGAATATGATATTTTCTGCAATCCATATTGATTGACGAAATCCACAACACATTGCCTACCAACAAGGAACTCATATATGGAGATTGTAAAAATTAAGGATTTTTGTGCACGTCTTTATGAATGTATCTTCACATTTTGGTACGAAACATAATTGTGGATGCGTGTACTTGTACATAATTCAATTGAGTTAGTAGAAAGCTTAAACTGTAAGATTTCTTGGATTACGGTTTAAGAAGGACGGACCAGAATACAAATTAATGTGCGTGGCAAGCAATATCTTCAACTATTAGAGTGATTTATTGGTCCTTACTTGTGACAGAAATGCAATCAAACATACTCATTCATGATTTTGAAAATTATGAAAATATTTATGAAAATTGTTTAAGTCTTGTACGCATCAGAATAGAATAAAGAGTTATTAGAAGGAGTCATGAATATTATCATAGGCTTTACAAATAATTCTCATGATCTATCTTTCTGTTTGTTAGCATAGTTCCCATAATATGGTTTACTAATTAATCTTTAATACTCGCAACAGTTATTATCAAAATTATCAGTTGAAGTGTATGTTGAGTAATTAGCGTCCCACGATGTGTCCAGATTAAGAGCCGTTGATAAGATTACAATTGCTTACATCCTCTTGATCAGTTACCAAGAATCCTGATCGAGAGGAATATCCTATAAGTAAAGTTTTGATTGTTCATAATGAGCAGGAAACAAATCCAAGATCCTTTTGCCACACTGGAAATTCTTACGTTAATTTACGCATTTCATACAATAGCGTCCTAGTCATTGTCCACAGGAAGCCGGTTAACTAACTCACAGTCACTTTAAACAAAGTCAGGTTATAGTTGAATAATCACATTGATAAAATACTAGGTACATTTGCATTCCTTCTACAGTCTTTACTGATAAAACATCGCATGATTTCGAACATTCTCATTGGTTACTGTAATGATACTAAGCTCGAAACCCGAGAAAGAATATCGCTAGCTTGTCCATATTACTTGCCTCAGATAGCCCCACCTTCACCTGAATTATTAATTGACAGTTATTTCTCTCATTTTATCACATTGCTATTTTTAAAATGAGGAGAACATTCTGCAAAGCATTCAATCAAAGAAGCCAACATGACCTGATTCGTCATCCCTTCAGGATTGTGTTTGTCCTGAAGAAAAGATGACAGGATCATTCTGAGGCCGATGATTTCTCGTGATTTGCGAGTCTCTTAGCTTGTCTCGGTGAGACACTTCCCGGCATTTTTACCGAAACTGAATTTCTGACCTCGAATCCTTCTTCAATCAATCTAGTGTCAGAACCTCTTGCAGTTCGTATTCGACGGATAATATATTCCATGAAAGAATCGTTTTGTTTCTCCGATTTCCTCTGCAAATCAAATAATCAAACACGCCTTATTAGTCTTTTTTGATTAATGAAATGCACAATAATATGCTTTAAAACTGTGTGTAGTATCCCATCTTACTTTGTATAGAGTTCTTGTCATTCGTCTCAGGAATTTACCCATATTTGATGTCTTGAGACTTAGCGCGTAAGGGAGATAACTTCCAAATGTTGACTGCAAGCCCTACAAGCTAGCGTATTTAAAGAGTTCATTACAAGACTTTTAAACCTTAAAATGCAATCTGTACGTTATTTTACGTTTCTCTTGGTACTTAAATTGTATTCAGAAGAAGGGTAAAGGAGACAATCCGTGTTCGCTTGATCTCAGATGCGGAGAAATGAAAGCAAAATGAGGATAGCATTGATTCCCATTTGAGACTGGATTTCCTTATTCGCGTGCTGTGGCATTTATTGCTCGACGGCTTTTACTTAATCCGTCAGTTTACTCAATGGAAGGACGCATCCTCCGTAAAATGTATCCGGAATGGTAGGATTGGGGAGAAAGGAGTTAAATACTCTACAACAACAGACATCACACTTACTAGCAGACCCGTAGGTATTCTTCAGATGAAGAGTTGCTTTGTTGGACTGAGGATGCAACTACTATCTCCTTATTCCATTTCATCTGCTCAATTACTGTTTATGATTATGCCTAGTAAATAAAAAATCAAAATTCCGACAGTTTCTTCTACTAATTCTCTGTCAAAGCCTACAAATCACAGCCAGCTTAAATCTGAGCCTTTATTCAATTCAATGTGCATGTTTATAATTCCATTTTTATTAACTAACCAAATAACAGCTTTAGGGAGCAAATGAGTTGTGAATTATTGACTTGTGTGTCTCACGGGGAGACTTGGCATAACTGTCTTTAATTCTTCTTCTGAAATTCACTTTGCTTTTAAGTGTAGTCTTGAATAATGTGAAGTCCATTAAGTTGTTGCATGTTGCATGTATCAGACTTGTATTCCTTCAAGCGCACTTTTTGTTTCCCAGCCGGCGTATTCTCTGTGAACATCCTCAGTGGCCTTCCCTGCGTGAATGTTTAACGTTCCGGAAACGACTCCACGCACACCGGGAGCCAGTGGAATCACCATTGGAAACTCAGGCTTGATGAGGGACGTAGCATATAACTAGCAGGAGTGGATTACACACTTATTCCAAACACGTCTTCATAACATATCACTCTACCCGTTGTTTCCTGCAAATTGTTCCAGTTGGAAACAAAATTACGTGTATTGCCCCAGATTAGGTGAATTTGACTCATAGCTTTATTACTCAACAATAATGACTATATTCTTTTTGAATCAGAATTCGTTAAGTGAAGCATTGAAGTTTCAATTAAACTTCTAAATTCTTAAGATTCACACGATGTACATGTAGGTAAGCGAACTCTGAGGGGTTGAGTAGGATGAGATAATCTCAAGCAGTCATTCGAAACATGGAGGAAAGGTTGAAATGGTTTTTTCGCCATGCAATTTCAAGATAGATATTCCGTCCTTTTCTTTACTGTTTGTTTGTTAAAATGATTATGACTACATCCGTGTACGCCGACATATAAATTGATTGAGTTATTCTCCCCCCGATCAATATTTGGACTTTGAAGCTGGTTTGGTGCACACTGCACAGTTCACAGGAAACATTCCCCGTAGCTTACTGCTTAGCATTATTATACGCGTCACATCTAGCAGCTTGCATTCTTTCAATTCTTGTGACTCATTTCATTAGCGAAATACAAATAAACAGAGTAGAGCCGTGTGTCAACTGTGTGGCGCTTTCAAAGATCACGGAAAACTCCCATTTATCATCTTATTCAATTCATATCTCCGCTTACACTAGTATGCTTGAATCTAGTGAATTTCGTTACCTGTAGTGGATTTTTGAGTTTATGTTAAGAGCAATCACTCATTATTAACTACTCGCAAAAGGCCCCCACTAAGCGAGTAGCGAGTCCAAAATTGTCTATGACTGTAGGACACTAAGATTATTTTGCTAAAAGATCCAACTAGGAAGCCAGGTACTTAATGCGTCTCAGAAACGGAATGCTTTTTATCTAGAAGTTAACTTCACTCACTTGAGATTTTGTTCCAATTTTTTCGTTCATTAGGACTCTCCAACAGATTCTAAGAAGTTTATTTTCATTCTGTTTTTTCACACTCATTTCAATTAGCCTGATGAAACCACGAAAATATTCTCAAGATACAATCGACGCATCCAGATTTTAATAATATGGGTGGAAATTATGCACATTCGGCTTCCCTCACGAAGATGTGTGGGCACGAGACGATGGAGTTTTGGAGGACAGATCAGAAGAGATAAATTGTGTGCCTTTGGCATGAGTGAAAGTTATTTGGCTGATTAAAATCATGTAAACAAATTGCAAACTTAAGTACTCAATAAATCACGACTGGCGGAACCAACCATGCCATTTTAAGAAACCTTTTTCAATTCAATGACTTAAAATATGTGAAAGTGTCTCACCGGCGAGTGTATTTGGTTGGGGAGAAATTCTCTTCTAAATATCCATCCTGAGTAAAAACTCCCACACTCACTTATCTCAAAATAGGAAGTGTTTAGAAGCAGCAGTCCAAATTTCACGCTTTCTCGGTTTTCGAAGTCAAAATTCGAATTCTATTTCGTTCGCTTCTCTTCAGCGTACAACAGCTACCGAGATAATAGATACGAGATTAATTTAGAGTATACACTTCAGTTTCGTAAGCGGTTGTTACAAGAATCAACATTATAACTGTCTTTAATAAAACTTTATCTGTAGCTCAATACGAGTATGAACAGAAGCTGAAAGCTAGAAAAAACAGTAGACCAATTAGAAAGACACGAGCTTGGAAAAGGAATAGACTTACGTCAGGGGCTTATATAAAGCGGAATGGAATTTGTAAATAAGAGCAGAAGAGTCATCAGTTTGAATGTTGGATGTGGTGTAATGCAATGAAGATGAACCGTTGAAGTTACCTCTTGACGGGCCGTCGTAACAGTTTCGTGAGCATAGTGTGAGTACATGTGAAAATGAGAGGAAATGAGACTTAGATTTTAATTGCAAATCGGAAAGCAGATTTAACCAGAGGAATTGATCCCGAAAATGCATGCCTTTGACATTTAGCGGTGAAGCATTTAAGTCATAAAGGTAGGAGTAGAGTTCGGAATCTCAATACGCTTCTACTTCTACTTTTGATTCGGCTTCGGCTTCTACATTCCCATTGAATGCCGAACTATAAACATCAAGAAGTATACTAAACTGAATTCCGAAGTGTAATCTTATTTTTGACATTTGCTTCCACATCTGCATGTTTATAGTTCAGAATTAAGTCAGAATTGTAATTCGGCAGCTTGTACGCTTCCACTTCAGCTTCTTAACTTCAGCATATGCACTTTATACTTCGGCATATATTTTAGAAGGAATTTTGCGAATGAAAATCTATCATAGAGTTATTTGAGCCTCGAATTTCAAATAATCTCATTTACTTTTACCCATCACTTATCCTGTTTTTATTTATTAATACAACTCTTCACTGCAGCGTGTGCAACTGGTGGATTCCCGTCTAATATTCGAGTATAAGCTATTGCATTCTGTCAGTCTAAACCACCTATTATTTTAAGGAGCAACCAAGGTAAGTTAAGCATCAACTGATTGAGTAGATGACTCCTCAACATTGTTAGTTTCCAAATGCCATGTCTATTTTTATTGCAGAAGGCAACTAGTTATTTATATGAGGTGTGTCTAATAATGATCCAGATAAAAAAGCCTCTTGATGCAACTTGATCACTAATCTCCTCCCCACACTCAATCGCTTGATGAAGGAAATCAAAGAAAGAAGCAGTGCTGGTGAAAGTGACACTTCAGCCCGTCTGCAACTTCGAAGCTGGAAGAATGTCACTCGATTTGTCACTTGAAATTTTTATAAATGTTGTTGATCCACGAACATTAAATAAAGCTGAATTGA